>MQRK01225898.1:9103-21251 GCA_001938485.1 Girardia tigrina
CCATATAGTGTACTTGCGTAGTGTAATTTGTGACCTGATGATGGGATTTTTATTATCTCGAAACGCGTCGTCTTGTTTTTATCCCTAATATATATATATATATATATATATATATATAGTATAAATATATTGAACATAATCATATATGACTGTAATAGATTGTATACTAATATTGGTGATATTGTAAGGTAAACTGGATGGATAAAAAGGCTCCCTTCAGCACATTATTTCACATTTTTGATTGGGAAAGAATACAGTGGTGTACTCTGCAAAGTGTTAACCATATTAAATTGGTGTGGTATCAAAATGGAGGGTGATGAAGACCGTTGCCATGTAGAAAGAAACCAATCAGAACCGTTGCTAAGGAAAAAGGAACCGATGTTTTGGCGAGTTTTGCGGGGAGTTTTCGGCAAAACAGGAGTAACAAGGGCGCTTAGGAAGCTTATGAAGAACTGCTTGCGTCATGATATATTGACGTACTGGTGTGCTGGTCACTGGATTGACCTAGCTTTTAAAAGTATTGAATAAGGAGTTTAGGAGCTGTGTAACTGGATTACAAATGCCGAGTCTCTAGCTACCTTCTTCAGGAAGTCTTAAAAGGCGACGAAATTCCTGCATCAATTTCAACTGACGGTGAAACATTTCTCTGCTCATTACGAATTTTTATTTGTGCATCACAAAGTCAACATTATAACTGTCATTCTTCATAATCTTTACAGCAGTAAAGAAGTATGGAAATTTTTAGAAGTATAAGACGAATCGGAAACAGAAAGAGTAACAGCAAGGGAATATTTGAAGACATGGGTATATAAATTGTAGCAAGTTTGGCTTTCTCGTCTCATGGTTTATGCTTTGATAATATTTCATGATTTTCAAAAGCAGCTACAGCTTGACGACCTGATTCTACCACAGGTAATAAGCAATAGGAATTCGGCTATTAGTAGTTTATAATTTTTATCCAGGGCGCCCTATCCTGGTGGAGAGGATTAGAAACTACAGCCCACTGGAAACAGAGATCCCACTTTAAGAACTTATCAAGAATGTGCAAACCACAAGAACACAGGGTGCGATGTGCCTCGAAATGGAACAATGGGTGCAGAATTATCTTGGAGAGCGGTTTGATGTTGAACAAAAATTAGTACAAGACATGTTGGCTCTTTTGCAAGTAGAAGAACTGGAAGCATTTATTAAGGCAGGAGTGAAAATAACATGACATTTGTTTCCAGAAGAAATCCAGCACTTTGCAGATGACAGTGCTAAACAATGACCAATGATTGAGAGTCTTTGAAATTTTTTACCCACACTGAAGTTGAAAACTCTCCTTCAGAGCTGTAGCGGTGTACTTTTGAAAGTAATACCGTCTTCGGTAACACTTTCTCCTCACAGCACGCTTTTAGAGAGGCTTGTTTCTTTATACAATTTGAACATTTCAGCCCATCACATGAGCACCTTAGCTGAGAGAGGCAACGCTCACATGATGATCGCAATGAATGACGAGGGGATCTGCCTGTTTGATTCTCGCAGTGCTCAGTCAGAGTTCTTACAGGTGAAAGAAAGACGAGAAAGCAACCCAACATGGGATATTTCTTCATAAAGATACTTTATTGCTAATTCCTTTTTAAAAAGTAACATGTGTTGAAGTGTGAGTAAAATGTTATCAGTCGGGTCACTTATGTATTTTCTTATTTTTATCTGACAACAAACATAAATATCATAAATAACACAATCATAAACAAACTGTTTGGAATAGGAATCCATTATAAAAAATCTAGGAAGAATAATTATTTTCATTCGCAACAAAAAAAGTTACTGTATTTCGACACATGACCATTCCAGAATACTTGTGCCAACCAGTGAATATTTCTTAAAAAGATCCTGATACTAGCTGAGATAATATTGTGTGTTCCAAGAAATAACTGTTGTCGGAAAAAGTATTGCCATCACAAAAGCAAGTACTATACTAATTCTGGTGGTTTTATTAGAAATTGTTTAAATAATATTTAAAGCCTTTCAAAAACTGAATGCAATTTATAATACAAGATAAAATTATCTTATCTTTTATCTAAAACAGTTTCATGACCGATATTTAAATTTTGGCGACGAAGATTCAAAACAAATGAGCTCAATGTTTTCTACAACGATCGACAATACTCAGTGATTTTTATTTAAACAGCCATCTTTTAAAATTTCCACCAGCGCTTCTATAAAAATACTCTACTTGCGTCAAATGAATAATTCTCGAAACAAATATAGTATTATGTCCATCTTTATTCGCATATACACTTTCTCAAATATTTACGATTGCACAGCTCATAAAATAAGTTCATACTAAAATTTAGTCTCATGTCGATACCTCTTGAATTCAATTTATTATCGTGGTACTCGTCAATTTACCGGGACAAAGGTATTGTTGATTATTAATCAAAATGCAATTGAATAAAATTGAATACTTTAATTTCACTGAATCATTAATATTTAGTGATTATTAAACTTCTTAACTTATTACTATTTTTTAAAATCGAATAATCAAATAGTCAACAAATAACAGCAGTGGAATTCAACAATTGTGCTATTTTATGAACATAGACCCTGGTCACTGTAAACAATAAAAACTTGTTTCCACCCGCTCGTATAATAACCTGATCGCTACTGCTAACAGTGAATGAATCAGCACTGTCTGACTTTATGTATTAAATCAATTATAAATGGTGCATAAATAAATGCGAAGTTAAACTTTCTAGAGGTCATTAGTGTTCTATTGTTAAATAAATTGCGACAATAATCTGAAAAGTGAATTTGTATTAAACGGCATATGGTACAGAAATTATAAATAGTTATTTAAGAGAATTTATTGAACAATATGAAGTTCCAGGTGAAACACGTATTCCCATTTAACATTACACATTCACTTGCCTCGATGTGATATTTAATTGACAGCACTGACGACAAGATTATTTTGAAAACATTTGGCTGAAATACACTTCAGGTAAAGCTAATTTAAGAAAGTGATTAGAGGATACGTGATCCTACCAATTTTAGCCATCAGTTAATTCATTATAATATAAATGACATCAGCAAAATTTTATAATATAGCTGTTTCAAATTGAATTGAGACAAAAATGTTTTATTTTTGAATGTCTTCAAATATTGCTGAGCCTAATAGAAAAGCGACTAATTTAAAGCATTAGCTATTTTTTCTAAGATTTTTCAAGAAAATTTTTTTTCACATTTTCAGCTTAAAATAATAATAACATAATAATAATAAAAGTTTTGCAATTTTTCAAACTTAAAACAAAAAAGTATAATTTTTTTCTAAATTTAATTTGAATGGTGTGAGTAATTTTACTCAAAATAGTTCGAAATTTCTCTTGGGGGCCTGTGCAATCCGGTAAGATATACTTTCACGAATTGTCACTGGTAAACTAGAATGGGTTCGAGTCCGTCTCTAGGTTAAAGTGTTTGAAAGTTAACCGAATTGTTGCTCTTAAATGCAGGTAATAAAATCGTAGTACCAGTGGGTAAGTAACCCACTTACGAGGCTAAGCTATTATTTTAAGTGGGAAAGCCATATGACTGATAAGCAGCAATCGCGTTTAAGAATAGCTGTAAAGCACGGTGAACCCTCGGTAAGCAGTGAGATAATACAACTTAGATTTTACAGGTGCGCTTATAAAGCAAAAACCTTACGAAACCATGGTACAAAGTATTGTAATTGGTCATATTTAGATACAAACCGAAATGTGTCCGTACAATTTAGGCTTGTACTCTTGCACCCAAAGCTTTATGAGAGGTTAGATAGTCTATGATTCACTACCATGTGCACAAATGCTGAGTATCGTAGTTTAATATGTATACACAATTGTCTGTCACAATCGGTAGAGGCTTATTTTCAAAATTGTATATTTAAATGATGATTGTGTATTCCAGACGATGAAAAAAAATAATCTTAACAAAGTGTAAGAGACACTTATTTGTACATTAATTGATAGATTTTAATGTAAACTTTAAAATCAATAGATCATATAATTTTAGTTTACAAATTATCCCAAAACTTACAAAAATCAATTCAATTATTTTCAGTAATAAATATACATTTCCTTCGTGCTTTAACCTTGGTTATCGATTTTCTTGTAACTGAAATGTCATAGATTATGAGACATCTCGTCGTCTCCACTAAAGGATTCAGAACCATAGATGATTTGGTAATGGTAACAATATGACTGGGCATATAAAAGTCTGTTGGTCCATGTGAAATTAACCGATTTTAAAATACTTTTCAGTAATTTTTACATAATATTGGGCAAGATTCTTTTGTGAAACATCATTTATTGTTGAAATAAATGTTAATTGCTGCATAATCGTCATGAGAGCGCATTTGTCGTTAATTAAGCCCCGAGATGTTTATGGAAAATCTAACAAAAAATATTGTAATGAAAATAATTTTTTTCAGTAGCGTTGTTTATTATAATTTAATTAATCCTTAAAAATGATTCGAACCTTATCAACCCCGACTCTCTTATACGCTTCCTTTTATGAGTTGTGTTAAAAGAAATTTCTATAAAAAATCCGAGAGCAAAATGAAAATCATTCGGATTCTCAGTAAAATTAATTACAAAAAATCAAAAATAACAACGATTTTTTTTATATTTAAAAACACAATTTTTAATTAAAGTTTTTGTTGAACAAAGTGTTCACTAATCTATTGTGAGTATCCAGTCGAATGCACCGATATTCACCATTGGAAGTAAAACACCATTGGATCCTATCATACTTGATATTCACCATTGGAAGTAAAACCCCATTGGATCCTATCATACTTGATATTCACCATTGGAAGTAAAACCCCATTGGATCCTATCATACTTGTAAGCGACGTCCGCGTCTGGCCAGAGGATTGTCACAGGCGTATTTTAACTTCATATTATTGTCGAATTATGTTTAGTTCATTGCTTTGTTTGATTTGTTAGTTTAGTTCTTTGAGAATGGCAAATGTTTTTTCAAGCATTGCAGCCAGTTCCGATGTGCTAAAGTACACCTGTGATTATTATTCTCACGCCAGACTTGACGGACGGTACTTAACAGTATTTTACACTCGACTGGACCTCACTGCCTAACTACTAAATTTCTTCTTCTTTCGCCCCTCGATCGATCCCTTTCCGGTAACCGTCACTGCCGGATCGATCGGGTCCTGAGGAAACTCAGTGTGAACCAAGTGTTCTTCAAGATTTCTTTTTAACTCGTTTGTTTCAGCTGAAAATAGAAAATCTTTATTGCACTTATAAAAACACAATACAATTGATAATTCATAAAGTCGATAGATCAATTATTACCAATGTTTACAGATTCCGTTTGAGTGTCTGATGTTCCACTCAGGTTTTGCAGAATCCACTGGCTAACATTGAATGCCGAATTTGCCATTTTTCAAAGAACTGAAAGAATATATCATAATTCATGTTGATAATGAAGTCGCAGAGTGATTGATTGTTAAGAAAGTAATTTTCAAAGCACTTACCTAAACTATGCCAACTAAACGTTTTTCACATTACTCCATTTAAACAATTGTTTAAAAATAATTTATTTTCAGTTTGTTAATCATTATTCTCGTAAGTTGTAATAATAAGTTATTATTAATAACTTTTTTATCACGTTTTTATTTTATTATTGGAAAAGTTATTTTTATATAACATTTAAAAATCAAGGAAATTAAAAAATATTTAATGTGTTAATTACCAGAATTTTGTACTAGGTGGTACTGGACTTGTCTATGCCAGTATGTTTTTCTTACATAAAACGTTATTGTTAATACTTGTTCAAGTATGTAATTTTTAAAAAAAATTGTTTTTTTATGTATATATTATTGAATCCTGTGAAAGCTAATTTGATATTTTTGAAAAATAATTTTGTTAAAGCTTCTTTAGGAAATTGAATATTGTAAATGTTTCGGAACTCATTTTTCCATCTTCAATAATTATAATGTAATGTGTTAGATAATAAAATTTAAATTAATGGGATATTTTATCAAAAAATAAACATTATTTTTTTAGGATTTTATTGGATATTAATGGCTAAAATGTTTTTTTTATTTATTTTAATTACAAATTTTAAAAATTGAAAGTTTCAATTCGAAACGACCTTATTTTGTATTTTTGTGAACATTAATTAATGAATTCTAGTGGCTTATTAGTTGAGTATAATATCTAATAAAAATTATTTTATAAAATTTTGTTTTAATTATTTAGAGTAAAATAGACTTATTTACTTTTTATTTTAGTAAATATTGTAAAAATAAGTATTCGAGTAATCGCCGAATACTTACTTTTACTAATAAACAAAATTAGATTATAAAATTAACAACTTCAAATGATTAAGAAAAATAATAATACTCTGTAAATAGAAATAAAAAATAATCTTTCCAGTTTAATAAAATTTATTCATCATCATAAAATAACTACAACAGAATATCATCGGTAAATTATTATTGTTTTTTTTAATCGATTTATTTTCTGATATATAATATTATTATAGACTCATCCATTCATTATTAAATACGCTGAAAAGAAATCCACGCAATGTATTGTCGGTCTAAGAGACACTTTCTACGAAATGTCAAACATTTTCATCTTTGTTATTAAATCGAGTCCTCTTCATACATTTCCATGTACCGAAAACATATGATTTTCAACTTTTTAATAAACGTCGTCAAATAAGTACGACTGGTATTGATGACTTAAAACAGATTACTTTGCTTTTCGACCAAATGTCTTCTATTCCATTCTTCAAATCTACGTAAACTAATTTAGTAATAAATTTTACATTCAAGAAGATATTTATTCATTTATCTCAGCCGAATTGTTTCTCATCTAATACATAGATGTTTGTAAGCGCAAGAAATTACAGGAGAAATAAAGTAGAATAACAAATAAAATCCAATAGCTCCGAAAATAGGTAAATAGTAATCTTCACTAGCATTACCAACATAAAACGTAAAATCTTTAACTCGGATTGTTCGATTTTGTTTTATTTGCTTTCGCTTATTTGTTGTCTCACAATCTTCCTCATTAAGATTCAGCACAAATACTATGAAACTTTTATTCTTAAATTTAGGACGACCTGTTTGTGGAATAGCCATAGCACCATTCTTTATAACTGTTTAGTACACACCGCTGTATTTGACACTCATGGGATCGTCGTGAACGGGACACCTCTTTTTTCGGCTGCAAATTACTAATGACGGTTGCAATCATTTTAAATTTTTCATGTTGTATTTGCCCTCGTTCATATCTCAAAATCACAGTTTCCTTCTTGAGAGATAGAGAGTTCGAAAACAAGAAAAAAAAACACGACAAGCAAATCACACACCATGAACGAGTACAACTATACACACACAAAACTAAATACAACATCACCAAAAAATATACAAAATAAATAAAAACAAATATAGACTAAAAAAATCCAAATCATCGATAGTTCAGAAAAGAAACTGGTGAGAGAAATTCACACTACAAATATAAATTACATATAAACAATTAAAATAGAAATAGATAAAAATGGAAATAGTTAAGATTAAATAAAGAAATATTTACCATAAGAAATAATCGAGTTTATTTAGAAAGTAAATAAAAAGAATTATATTTAGAAGAAGAGTATAAAAGTAAAAGATGTTTTCAACTAAAGGGACCTTAATCATTTTGATAAAGAAAAGCTGAAGATAAGACGAAAAAGAGAAAACAAGATTAATTAACCTTAAAGTTCACGCAGTTATCTTATCTTAGTTATTTACAAAATACCAGACGATAGACGAAATTAATTATCATAAATAAGTCAAAGAGAAAGTATAAAAGTGAAAGCGAGATTTGAGCTGGACACAAAAAAGTATTTTTTGAACTGATCAAAGTTAATTCTTCAGGAACAGATTGAAGACTAACCTTACTTGCATGAACTATAGATCGTTTTGTCTTTATTTACCTAAACGACTAGAAAAATTGGAATAGTGCACTTAGGAGGCCTGAATCTCTGTTCATCATACAATATTAAAAATCCTTTCTCAACTCACTGTTCCATTACCTCCTCCAACTTGTCTTTTACGGATTTACTAATATTGGAACTACCACATCGATAATCAAATTTAGGCCCCTCTGCTATTCACCATTTCCATTTCAGCCTCCAACACCGGTTATACGATACCTCGAAATTCTTCTCCGTAATTTTTAATCGGTCGGCCCTTTCTCTATCACAATCATCAATTGCAACACAATCCATTTTCTCACAACCAAAAGAAAATGGGCATTAAAGAATGATATCGTCATAAATCTAGATAATAAATACTGGATCCCAAAGGCAGAACGAGCAAATTTCTTTGAAGAAATGCACAAATTGTTGTGTCATGCAGGTTGTAAAAAGGTCTATAACTATCTCCGAGATGATTTCTACATGGAAAATATGATACCATTTATAAAAGAAATAATTCAAAGTTGCATAAATTGTCAGAAAAGGAAGACACTAACAACCAAAACAAAAGAAAAGCATATAAAGCAATTAGCGGATGAACCTTTCCAGAAAATATACATTGATTTTTGTGGACAATTCAAAAGAAATATAAATGGATGTCAATATATATTTGCAATAATTGACCAGTTTAGTAGATATATTAGCTTGAGTGCAGCAGCTAGTCAAGATGAAAAAACAGTTAGAAAATTGTTATTGGACAGATGGATATGGAAATTCGGACCACCAAAAGAAATCCACGTAGACAGAGGAAAAACATTTGAATCGACTTTGTTCAAGGACATGGCGAAAAAATTTAAAATTGAGGTATTTTATTAGAGTCCATATCATCATAACACAAATGGAATCGTGGAAAGACAGTTTCGCACGATCAGAGATGCTTTGAATATTAGAATAAAGGATGGAGATCATAAAGATTGGACAGAAGTCTTATCAGAAGTCGAATTTATGTTAAATAGTACTGTAAAAGCTACGACAGGCATGTCACCGGCCGAGATAGTATTTGGAAGAAAACTGAGACATTGGTGGAAAAACAATTACGAAGATAACAAAAATTTGAAAGCAGTTGAACAAAAAACAGAGACAAGAAGAATTTTTGAAATCGGAGACAAAGTATTAATTAAGATGGAAAATGTCTCAAAAGAAGATGACCGTTACATGGGTCCCGCAACAGTGGTGAAAAGAAATCATGAAATAAGTTACGAGTTACAGCTTGAAGATGGAAGAAGTTTATTAGAAATGTTGAGTGGCTAAAGCCATTTAAATCGAGGGGGATGTGAGGAATATTTGAATGTTTGATGTTTTGTGTTTGAATGTGTATGTTGATTTGGAAATGTGTCTCTCCTACCCAGATGGATGATTAATATTTTAATTCTTATTATCTAAAAATATGTAATGTTTAAATTTATTTTTAATTTCATGTAATTTTAAAATTTTAAATAAGTTAATTAATTTTTATAATAATAAATAAGTCAAATTAATATTTTTTAAATAATTAATTATCATTTTAATTATTATCCAATAAGGTTTGAGTGAATATTTTATTTAAATATGTATTTCCACATTTTCTAAAAAAGTAATGAAAATTAAAACCATTAATCAATTTCGCTTTGAATGCAAATGTACGAAAGTTTTGACAAAGATTGTCTTGAGGACAATCAAAACTGTTGTTTAAATAAAAATATAAAAAATCAAATTGGTGTTCTGAATACAGTGTATACGTCTTTTTATCTCCTTTATTTTGACATTTTTCATATTTTGGGCTACGTCTACTTTAATTACATGGGCTCGTGCTCCCGTATCCAATAGACATCGTACTTTTCTATTCTTTATTTGAAATTATACACTAGGTCTCCCTTTCAGTTCTTCATATTCTATTTTAAACTTTGACATTTTCATTATATCTGGGATTCTTTCTTCATCTTTTCCTGTGATCAAACTGTCACATTTCTCATGGGGTATTTCGTTTTCACCATCTAATATACATAATTCATGAGGAATATTTTCAACAGCATCCCATACACAACATACGTCATCATATATACAATCATACATGTAGTAGACCATACACATACATTTGATTCTTAGTGAAGTACACTAATCACTTTTCCCTGTGATCGTACTTCCTTGTTTCCCTGTTCGTCACAGAAATTTCTCTTGTTTGTAATATTTTTTCTTTTTGTTAGACTTCCTCTTTTGTTCGATATTTCCGACATTCTTTCCCAATCGTCATCGAAATATTCTGATTCTGCAACTTGGTCTCTTCTATTCGTGTATCCCATCCGACCTCTGTACTGTGTATTTGTGTATTCTTTTCGGTCATTTCTTCTATTCCTTGTATCTTCTCTTCCAGATTGTTCACGTTCTCTAAATCTGTTTGGATTCTCATAACATTGTTTTTTTACATACCCTTTCTTATTACAATAGTTACATTTAACATTTGGGCATTCCCGTCTCAAGTCCTTCTTCATGGCAGGCCCAACATGTGATCCTTCTAGTTTTAAAAGTTCTTCTTGGTTCTTCGATCTTTCTCCCTTTGAATCTTGGTCCCGGTTTTCTTGCTCTATATTCTACTTTCTTCCATTTTTTATTTATCTTTGTCGCGTACGCATCCACTCTTATATTCCTGTCTTTCAGCTCAAATTCGTTGATTTTCTCTTAAATATTCTTTATATCTTCTGCTTTTGTAGCATTTCTCAAAGTCATTTCTTTTTTTACTTCTCTATCTTTAATGGCGTTGGCGTACACTAGATTTAAAAATTCTTTTTTCCTAGTTTTTTCTCTACAATTTTCTTCACTAGTTCATTAATCTTTTTAAATACTTCTAATGGATTTTTGTCTCCGATTCTAATCTCTACAAGCTCCTTCAATATTTCCAAGATATTTTTCTCTTTCGAAAATGCACTTCTCATTTTTGTTTCCCAGCTGTCTCCTTGTGTTTTCTCATATTTGCTTATCGTTTCAGGAGTCATGAAGACTGTAACTAATATTGCTTTTCTTTCTTCCTTAAACTGCAAAATCTTTGAATATCTCTCAAAGCTTATTAGAAATTCTTCTAATTTTGCTTCTGACCCATCGAATGTCTTCGGACCTTTGATGATTGGTGTCAACATGATTGTGTGTCGCCATATTAAGAATATTGAGACAATTCTCATTTGAATTTTTATTACTATCACATTTAGAGTAATTACAACTCTCAGAAGATCCTTCATCATTTGACATCACTGTAATTGATTTCGTTATTTCTATTTTCAATCATGATTATTCGAACAATTTTTCTAAATCTTTTTAAAATACTTAATTTTTAAAAATATTAATTAAAAATAATAATTTAAAGCATATCTAAATAAAAACACAAAATTATAAAAATGTTATCAACTTATTAAAAATGACTTTAATTTAAATCTTAATAAATTTATTTAAATCTAATTAAATGCTTTTCTTGTCTTAAAAAAATATTAAACTTAATTTTAATTGTTAATTTAAGAAATATATTAACTTATCAACTGATTATTTTAATTATGTTCAAATAGTCAATCACTTTAAATTTAAAAAAAAATACCAGTAGGGGAAAAATGGGCGTTCTCCACCACCCCCCCGGGGGGGGGCGTAACTAGTTACCGTGGTTGCCATGGCAACGGTCGCGGTTACCATGGCAACGGTCGCGATCACTTTGGCAACGTTTTCGATTGGCCCCCCGGGCCCCCTAGCAACGGTCGCGATCACCTTAAAAACGCTTCTGATTGGCCGACGGCTCCCTAGCAACGGTCGCGTTCACCTTAGCAACGGTCGCGATTACCTTAGAAACGCTTCTGATTGGCTCCTTGGTTCCATAGCCTAGGCAGCAACGGTCGCGATCACCTTAGAAACGCTTCTGATTGGCCGACGGCTCCCTAGCAACGGTCGCGATCACCTTAGAAACGCTTGCCGAATGCCCACAGTGCCGCCGAATGCCCACAGTGCCGCCGAATGCCCCAGCAACGGTCTCATTGGTCGACGGTTCCCTAGCAACGGTCGCGATCACCTTAGCAACCCCTAGCAACGGGTTTTTTTTATTTTTTTTATTTTTTTTAATTTTTTTTATTTTTTTTATTTTTTTTTCATTTTTATTTATTTTATTTATTTTTTTTTATTTTTTTTTATT
>MQRK01225899.1:0-13533 GCA_001938485.1 Girardia tigrina
GGGGTCTGGTGGAGAACATACATTTTCCCCGTACTAATACCATTACAGAGATGGGAGGTCCACATTGTATGTACGAACATTGTATGTATGTAGCCACTGTATGTCCACTCGAAGACATTCCGAAATTGATTCTTTCTCCCACTGATCTTTTTCCCATTTGTATTTTTCTCTTCCAGATTCTTTTGATTGTGTTGTACTCCTCTGAAGTTTCCGTCTTACTGTAGAAAGTAAGCCGTTTACTCGCGATAATATCCATGGGATGTGGGAGTCCAATGTCTAAGTCTCCCATACGAATCTTAAAAGTCGTACAAAACGAAGGGGTTGCTGACCAGGCACCTCTACCGGGATCATAAATTGGAAGAGGCAGAAGAAATTGGAGAACCGACAATGACACCAGCGCAAACCAGTACAACCACAGAAGAAAGAGTCGTAGAAAACCTCAACATTCCAAGCAACCAGATTCAATTCGTGACGGACCCCCAGACTATCTCGACGTCGGTGGAAGAAGCAATAGGTAATGAAGAAACACATCTGACTTTTAGGATTGCAGATCTAACTGCAAGGGGGGAGTTCAGATATCCCTTTCGCGGCTGTACGAAGTCCACAAATACAGCCAAAGATATGGAGAACCATGACTGTACAACCCATGGGTGGTCGTTTCTCACAGGGAACCCGAAAAGATCTCGGAGACCGAAACTATCCAACCCCGTAGGAGGCCTATCGGGGGGCTACTAGTGATTCTTTAGTTTGTGTGGACCCTCTAAAGAGCCTAGAGGCTCAATATCATTCGAAAGAGATGGGAGGCCCACATTGTAGAGACAAATCGTCATTTCGAAAAGAGAATTAGTGAGCATTTACATTCAAGTCGATCAAGTGAGGTTCTTCACAATTAGTTACATTGTAAAATAGAATCTTTTCTATTTCAAAGGATGATTTTTCTTTTTTACAGAAGGACTTCGATTCACATTACAAGTGTCAGTTCTGGGAATCATTATTAATAAGGCATTGCAACTCATTATTAAACATTCAAAATGGACAAAGTAAAGCCGTTTCGAATCTTAAAATCTATAATTAACATTTCTTTAAAACTTTTTACCATTATTCACTAATAAAATCTAAAAGATCTAAAATCTAATTAAATCTAAATAAAAGATTTGTTCCCTTTTAAAAATTCCCTTTTCGAATTTCATAAACTCAAATTCGAATGAGCTCAATATTTCACCATGATTCGCTTTTGATTTTTGATTCGGCAACAGGACACAGAACTGAGGACGTGAAGACAAAGGTTTCTGCTGCAGGAACTCTAATGGGAATGATTCCCGGTGAACTAACTATAATTGCACAGCCATTGGACAAATATATCTTTCAAAGGCTTTTTGAGACGTTCTTGAGAAAATTGGATTGTTGATGGCTACAAAGAATATTCGAAATCCGGAAATATGAAGCGAGCTTCGTATGGACAGATTTGCAATTGGATATCGGAAGCATGGAAAGCAGTACCTGACTCAGCTATTAAAAATAGATTTAAGAAGACTAAAATAGATTTCTATGAAGAAAACTTAATTCAGAAAGAAGCGAGCGATGAAAAATTTGTGGATGGTGAAGATGAGGAAATAATCGAGAAACAGGTTGACGACGAAACTGAAGAGATTCGTGAGAAACTAATTGATATTATGGATGATGACAACTTTGTAGTGAAGATTTATAAATTTAATAAATGCTATTTTTACTAAGCTTTTTCTTTAATCTTAAAAGTTTTGTTTAATTTTTAATAAGCTAGTACTTTTTATTAAGCACTTTTTGATAAAAATTACTTTTAATTCTTACTAAGCTACTGGTTTATAACCAAAAACAGGGTAATATAATTGCTGATGATGGAAAATTTTCCAAAACATGTAAAATAATCGATTTCTTAAAAATCTTTAACAAAATTATTTAAATATTAAATTAGCGTTCATAAGACTCAGTATTATACATAAGGGCAAATAAATCACAAATATTGATTGATCATTTCTCCATTGTGAATAAAGTGTAAGGATCTCTTTCTAAAAGCTGGCAAACCACCCCATACCATGCACGACAGAGGATGTTTCACACTTGGTAAGGTGTACTTCACCAGAAATTTACACTCAACTGGCCTATGAACAAATCGTCTGCTGGTCATAAAAATGGAAAAGGTGGATTCATCTGAAAACAATACTTTTTCCCACTTTGTCACACTCCAGTTGTTTTATTTCTTGCAAAATGCAATCCTCGCTCTCACATCATTAATGAAATCAGTTGCTTGACTGCAGGTTTTCGTACAGACAATTCTTTTGAAAGGCGCCGACGAATCGTCCTCGCACTGAGTCTCAATTAAGGACATTCTTTCAGAATGTCATATGATGTGATCCATGGGTTCACAACTGCTGCTCTTCTGATGAGTTTTTCATCACTTTGAGTGCCTTCTGAGGACGGCCACAACAATGTCGATCGTGAAGAGAACCCATTTCAGCATATCTTTTGAAAATATAAGACAGACCTGAAATGAATGCCAAAACGTTAAGCAATAGCTTAATGAGTATGTCCTTCTTCTTTCAAGATAAGCACTTGGACACGCTTCTCAATTGAAATTGGTGTAGAGCTACTCATTTCCTAAAAAAATAGAAGATTGAATCTATTTAGCAATGCATTAAATTAATACATAAAAATATTTCTTAACAATTCTAATTTACATGTGATAGAAGCAGTTCTAAGGTATTTAAAACAGTGCCAGTAATGCATTTAATGTGATAAAACAAAGAAAAATAAAAAGTAATTAATGAAAATTATTTTTTTCACACATTTTAACGAAGGGATAAAGATTTTTGGCGATTACTGTAAAAGCAAAAAATGTTTTTTAATTTATATATATATATATATATATATATATGAAATAAATGTTATTTCTATGTGATATTTTCATTTACGTTTAATTTTAATAAATATTTTAACTTAATTTTACAATAATCAAATTCCAAATCAGTATAAATAAGAAATTATATCCATTAATTTGAAAGGAGCCTCCTATTTGTCGCAGGGGTAATACCTTGTGCAATGAACCGGAAGCAGTCAATAAAAAGTGTCTTCCAGTAATGGGATCCCTGAAAAAAGGATTGTTAAATATTTGCATGGACCATAAAAAATGTAATTTGTATTATTGTACTGAAAATAAACTTGTTTTCATAAATTCAAGAATATATTATATATTATTTTTGGAAGAACATTGTGATCCTTATAAAAATTTGAATGACTTGGCTTTTATGCTCTCAATATTCTTCTGTTAATTAAAAAATTGTTTTTTAAGAAACCGTTTACTTGCAGTTATTTAGTTTTGATGGGATTATACCATTAAAATATAATATTTAAAAGCGAAATAAAATAATATTTAGTCTATTTTCATCTTTTTCTTGATAACGTTCTTTAAGAACTCATTACGAAACTGTAATTCCAGTCTTATGACAAAATGGTTTTGTTACTCTTAAAATCTTTGCAGTTTTCTTTGAGATTTTAATGAGAAAATAATGTTATTTTATTTTTCTAATTAATTTGTACATCGTCACAAATGTTTGTTGCAAAATAACGAAAAAATATATTCCTTTAAGTTGTGGATTGATGTATAAGAACCAAAGTATTTGTAACAATTTTTGATAAAATTAAAAATTATTGAAAATTTTAAAAAATATAAAAAATAAAATTTATGTACTATTGATTGAGATGATTATTATAATAATTTAATTAATTGCTAAACGTTTTTCTGAGATGTATGAAATTCGATTTCTAGGGTTCATATTTCGATTAAAATGAAACAATCTTAACTGAGATTAATTAAACATTTTGTATTTTTATTATGTTGGGTTCGATATCACAAATGGAATTCAATATACTAAAATTTATTAATATCACAATTTCCTATTTTTAAAAAAATTTTCTGAGAAACATGTGTATCTTTTGCACAAATCAATTACAAATAAATATAAAATATAATTACAGATATTTAATTTTATAGTTTTAAAATTGTCTTTATTAAAATTTTCATCGTTTAATAATGTTATTACAAAAAAAGGATTGTCTAGGATTCTTGCAAAGACTGCAATTAAAATGATTGCGAAAGAACGTTAAGAGGATAGTGTCCTCTTAACTCTGAATACTCCTCCATCAGTAAGGCAACCTTATGGCTATATTTTCACGTTACGGCTCAAAATATTCGAATTTGCGTTAACTTAGGGACACACTCTAAATAATCATCGGATTTTATATACGATTTTAAGATATAAACATGATATAAGCATAAATATTAACCCTTCGTAACTCAAATCATTAAAAAAACATAAATATTGTGTGAAACAGTAACTTTTTATAAATAATGAAACACGTATTTTTTGTTTTTATTTATTTTTTTTTGTATAGATCGGTGTGTAACAGATATGCAACAGTGATTTAAAATGGGATATGTTAATAGTTAGAGATCCTGTAAGAGTTACAACGGTTTGTTACAGAAGTGTCACACCATGTTACGAAGGGTTAAACTTATTAATTTTGTTTTTATTAAATTTTGATTTTCACTTTTAAATACATTTTAAACGATAATAATTTTAAAAATTATAAAAAAATAAATAATTTATTATTTGAATAATTTCATTAATTGTTTTTTTTCTAAATTCATTAATCAATAGACATTTTTAAAAATCGATTGATAGTAATTAATGTACTTCAAATTTATAATTAATTATAAATTTTCTGAGAATTTTGTCATAAAATTGAATGAAGCACGATATTGATTGACAAAATAAATGATGTCATTAAAACAAATATAATTTATATTTTATATTTCTCATTTTAATAATAGTTACCTAATAATGCTCCTCTTGATTGAGGTAAAATTTTATTTTTGTACTTGAGATCATTTCTAGTGTTACATTCGTTTTGCGAATTGATCAACAAAAATTTGAGATGTTAAAAAACTGAAAAAGATGTAAAAATAGTAAAAAAATAAATAATACATTTATATGATTGAATGCCAGTCAATATTTGATATTGTTAGGAGCTTTGGTGAGTTCATAAAATTTGTGAATTTAAAATCTAATAAATTTAATATTGAAATAATTACATTTCGAAAAGTATATCTATAGATGATGTTAAAATAAGATTTTCATAAAATGGCGGAAATGAATAATTTATAAAATAATAAAGTTTAATGTTTAATACAAAATCCACAAAAAGATTTATTAATATACTAAATTTTAATTCAATATAAAATGTAAAATTTAATATTTGAAAAATAATAAATAAAGTGAAATATTATTTTGTAACTTTTATTTAAATATAAAACAAATTAAACATCATATGAATTCATAAATTTTAAAATTAAAATATAATTGTTTTGAGACAAAATGGAAATATAACTTTCATTAAAAAAAGATTAAATGAATACAACTAATAATATAATTTTCATTTTTTAAGATAATGTAATTTTATTTTTATTTTTAAAAAAGTGTACTTTTATCGAAATGGAATGGTAATTTAAAAGTTGTTTAATTGAACTAAAAACGTAATTGTTATTGAAAATTATTAAAATAAATTAAAAGGGAACAAAAAATGAAATTTTTTTTGAAATTGAAATGTAATTTAAAAATTGTTAATATTTGTTAAAATCAAAATGTAAAATAAAATGGAAAATTAAATAAAAGATGAAATAATCTTTGTAACAAAATTTTAATAAAAGACCTTTATAATTTTAAAGACGATTATAAATTAAAATCGTAATTAATGAAATAAAAATATCGGAATCTATATTTTATAATTTGTGTAAAGAAAAGAAAGTGCTTAAGTTCCTCAAAAATATTTGTTTGTAAAATCATTAATGTGATAGAAATAAATTTTTGTGCCATGATCTTAAATTTTGAATCCAAACCCAAAAGATATAATTAACAACAACTGCTTTTATATTGTAAAGAGGTTATTTTATTTATTTATGCAACAAATAAGTGTTGTTTTGTGAGTGATGTTTGATTATAAAAAAAGGTGGGGTCAAATTATTTCATCAACTGGCTCAACCAAAAACAAACAAATGGATGTCAATAAATTATTCGAAGAGTTATCAATCAAAGAAATCAAGTAACAAAACATCAAAAGTCGAACAGAAATCGAAACGAAAAAGTTCAGTAAAGCATCAATGTTATTTAACATTTGCCGAAACATATCGATCCATTCTCAGTTAATGTCCTATAAAAATCAAGACGAAGAACTAAATATCCAGATTATATTCAATCGATATTGGAGCTCATTGTCGAATTTTAGAATCAACAATCAGATTAGTTGGTCGAAACTGTCTAAATTCCATAAAAATTCGTTACATAATAATTGACGTTTTAACTGATAAAAAATAAAGAATTCGCGCGCGAATTCAAATTTTGTTTCGTAATTATTATTAGAATAAGCGATTCGGTTGTTTTTCTGTTAAAAAAGTCGATTTGGAAAAAGCGTCATTATGCTTTAGTAAATGATTCAGTAAATATTTACGAAATGCACCATGTGCTGATTTCATTCACCAATGGTGTGATAATTGCCTTGAAACGTTTTGGGTAATGTGGAAAATCGGCTTTAAAGAGTCGATAAAAGTTTATGTAACATTTTATACGCTAACTTCTCTTTTATCGAAGCGCGGTGTTGGATCTTTTGTGCTGGGCCCTTGATTTTGTTTCTCGACCGATCGGTTCACTTTTATCGGAATTCACGGTGAACGCCTTCTGTATCGATCGATGCGGTCAGTGTTGTGACAGAGAATTGCGAACACATATCGTGCAGAGACTTGACTAGAATCACTGGTTGAATCGGCACATCCGAGCTTTCCATACTCGTGATAATGTAATTAGATTCATTCATTTTTTTCGACAAATTCGAATTTGTTTTATTTTCTCATCAATCGATAATTCAAACAACTCTCCGTCCGACACCTTCGCACTATTCTTTTTCAACCGAGACCCGTATGCATTTACTCTACTTCTCAAATACAACTTCTCGAATGTTGCTCGTAAGATCTTGAGACAATGCGTGATGATTTTGTCGCATCGTAACGTGTGCAACTTGAACGATAACGTTGTGAAATCCTTATTGAAATCGACGTCCTTGGTGTAATTTAAGTCAACAAGGTCCTCGTTGTGGTCATTCACGTTCTCAAAGTCAAGGTCGTCAAGTTCATCGATATCGAAACCACGGTCAATATCTTCATGGGAGTCAAATTTCGAATTTTTGGTGAATTTAGATTTATTTGAAAAATATCTACATGAATTTCCGTTATTTGGAGATTGACACTCAACTGATTGTGAATCGATATTTACATGAAAAATTCGGGTCGAAAACGTTCGATAACATCTAAAGAAAGCGGCAGATATTGTTAATTCAACATCATTAATTTGATTCCCGATGAACATTTGTTTTCCCGACTCCTGAAGAGCCGACAATACTCACTTTTCCAAAATTTTTATAATCAGTCATTGGAATTAATTCAATTTTATTTTTGTCATCGATATTCGGAAATAAGAAATTATAATCAATCATTTGTATTATTATCAAAACGACAACAAATCAAAAGACACAAATCGAAACTGTTTATTTTTTATTATTTAAATAACTAACATTTTTAACTGGAGTTTTCGAAAATCGAACAATTTTTACAATTTAATAATAAAAATTTTTCCTTTTTAAAAAAAACCAATTACAAATAATTTTTATAAATATATATACAAAATTTTTCTCCCTTTCATTTTTTTAGAAAAAATTAAATATATATTTTCTTTATCAATTTGTAACAGAAGCGTCAATTGAATTATTATATTTCTCAATTTCCAGTGGATATTTTTCGATCATCAATAATTCTTTCACTCAATGGAGCTTTATTTTCCACGTTGATTTGCTTTTTTAGATTTTTTGTGAAATTTAACATTCTATCGATTGTGTGTGTACCGTCATGTATTGCATCGTTTTTGTCCATGTAATTTGAAAGAAAATCCAGCCAACAACAACTTGCAAATCTCGGATTTGATTTGAGAGAGAGCGATGAAAGGGTGAATGTGAGGAGACCGAATATTGATACAATAATCGATCAGAGATACTTAAGACATTTATGTCAGTCGATATTAACGTGGTGTGAGTGTTGGGACGCAATCACTCGTGATCGTCAATCGCTGTGCGACAATTATTTGAATGAGTCCAACAAAAAAAGAAAAAATATGTGTGGACATCCGAGCAATCCCGAAACGGCGCTCCAACGTCCATGAATTCGGCAGAGTCCGGGTATGATAATTTCCTTTTCCACCCCGCTTCGCAACGCCAGCGTGCCGCAGCCTCGAAACCGCTGCGCCCGCTCTGTTATCAAGTGTGTTGATTATTATTTAACGTTTTAGGCGTTACTGTATCAGCCAGTCGAATGTATTTCAACATAGTGTCAATAAAAAACCAGTGAGTGAATTTCCGTCCAAGATCGACTTTGTAGGATGATTTTCAATCCATTGATGTAAAAGCTTAACACCCACCGAGTTTGATTTTTAATGCAAAGATCTGAAAGTTATTCCTTGTGTTTACCCCAGTAATATTTGCGGTTTTTATTCAGCGGATATCGATCATATTGATCATGGCTTTACACTGCCTCTGTCTCTTTATATATCCATGCTTTACATCTTGGTGTTGATCTATCCTATCCATAAATCCTACAAGAAGGAGGACACTGTTAAGATCAATGAAATAATGTAATTATAACTCGTAAAAAAGACTTTTTGAGTTAGTAATATCGATTACCATATTGACAAAATAAGCAATAAATATTATGTTGGTAAGTATGAAATTTGTAGAACATAATTACAATAAATCCAAATAGTAATAATTTGACGATTTTTTTAACATTTTCTTGCGCAATTTCTTTTCTTTGATTGCTATTTTTCTTGACTACTGAACACATCAAATAAAATTAATTAAAATTATTGATAACTTGTTTTAATAATCAGTGTTTTAAAAAATGGAAAAGGAACAACTTCGTATTTTTATAAAACTGGAGTTCCTACGTGAAAACTCAGAATCATAAACCAGTTGAAACATCAATAATATATTTGAATGCAATACTACTATGACACAGACAGTCTCAAATGGGTTCAGGAAATCCGTGAAAAGTCATTTCAACCTCAATAAGGAGTTTTAGTGTCGTTCAGGAACATAGGTAGACAATGACGAGCCAAAGGTAACGGTAGAGTCGGATCCATCACAAAGTGCACATTACTTAACTCTAACGTTTGCTGTAACAAAGAAAACAATATCGAATCACTTGGCTTAAATTCGGTAGAGGGAAAAACTTAAATAAAAAGATTCCATATGAGTTGAATGAAAAACAGAAGTAAAAGAGTTTGGATATTTCCTTATGATGTTTTCTCGTTATAAATGGGATCACTTTTTGGATTGAATTGTCACTTGTGATAAAAGGTGGATCCGATATGATAATCTCAAACATTCAGAATCTTGGTGGACAAGAATGAAGCACAAACACACAGTCCAAAGCACAAAATTAATCAAAAGAAGCTAATGGTGAGTGTTTAGTAGTCTGTCTCAGGTGTAATCCATTATAAATTCATGCATCTGGTTCGTCTATAAAACCAGATGTAGACTCCACGACAATGCAAAACCACATACTGCACTTTGAACTGTAATAAAAACTACAGGAATTTGATTAGGAACTTCTGTACCATCTTTCCTACTTACCAGACCATTCCACAACTGACTATCATTTCTTCCTCAATTTTTATATAGTTTTTATTACGGATCCCTATAATTACTTCAATGAACTATGTAACCCTCCTGGGGAAATTTACAAGAAGCCTGAAATAAGTAATGATATTATATTTATTAAAAATCACATTAAATTAAAATATTTAATTACTAATTATTTAAACAATTTTTTTGAATGAAAATACAAAAGAATAACTTATATCATGAAAAATATATTTTTTATTGTTTAATGTTTAAATACATAAAATAGTTTTTAATTTAAAAATTATGTTTTAACATAAATTGTAATAATATAATATTGTCTTCATTCTAGTAATTTTATAATAAAAAATAATATACAAAACTGATGAAAATATAAATATTTAAAATACGACTGATAATTACAAAATGGGGCACCGATAAAATTATTAAAACGTTCAATTTTAATTTATTTGAAAGATAATAATTTTAATCAAGAACACAAAATTGATTTTATTAAAATTTAATTAATACTAAATTATCTTTTAAATCTATTGCCAGTCTAAATAAAACAAAATATTTTTATCAGTCTAGCAATATTTATTAAAAAGAAATATTTATTAATTAATATTTTTATGTTATATATTTTTCTAAAAGATTCTATTTTATAATGAATATTTTGTTGTTTTTACTCAAATAGATTTTTTGTTTTTTTAAATAAAAAAAATCTTATAAATAATATTATTATATTATAAATAATTATAATTATTAATAATAGTGTAGTAATGGATGTAAAGGCAAAATCTGACAATTTTAAAATTGAATTAATAATATACTTAAAGTAAGAATTGAATCTAAAGAAAAGCGGTAAACAATTGTGATTAGTCCATGCGTTGATTACAAAACATTTCATTATCCTGCAGTTAGTCATTTTCTACCATAGTCATGAAAGAGCAACAGCTCCGAGACAGTGTTAGCAGATTTTTGAAAATGCATTACACGAAAGGAAAATCTGTCACCGTAAAACATTCTTAGAAGGGGGATTTTCACGCTCGACGATCTACTCCATCCTTAAAAGACTCCAGATGAATTCGCATGTGTCTCACAAGCCAGGGAGTGGTGATATAATAAGAAACTGACAAACAATCAACGAGCCATCATCTGTCGATGGTCAGTAAGCAAAAGGGATGTGTCACTTCGACAAAAGCCAAAAAGCATAGTGTGAGTCACCAAACTATCAGAAATGTTCACAATTCAATGTTACAAACGAATTAAAGCTCCACAGTACACCTCTGAACAAGAGAAGACTGCAAAACATCGTGCAGTAAAATTGCTTGAAGTTTTAAGATGAAAAATGATTTTCATGGATAACGAGTGTTATTTCAAACTCAAATCTGATCCTCTACCCGGAAGCGATCAATTTTACACCTCGGACATCTAAACCACTCCACTATAGTGGAATATTGAGCTAAAAAGAAGTTCGTTATTCAGTTAATAGTCTGGGTCTGTGTTTTAGAGCATGGAAAGGTTAGTGAAACTGTGTTTCTTGAATGCCCCAAAAGTATCAATGCCAAATTCTATCAGGACCATAGTATTAACACAGCACTGGTTCAATTTATTGAGAAAGAGCACCAAGAGAGCAATATTATGTTCTGGCTAGACCTTGCATCAGCACATTACGCAAATTCCACACTACAGCTGTACGAGAATTATTTGAATGAGTCCAACGAAAAAAGATAAAGAAAAAGAAAAAGAAAAAAAGAACGAAAAAAGATATAGAAAAAGAAAAAGAAAAAAGACGCAAATTCCACACTACAACTGTTGGAGTCCCTTTAAATACCCTTTATATCCAAGACATTCAACCACCAAAACATCCCACAGTGCGTCCAGTGGAGAAATTCTGGACTAATCTTAAATTCGAAGTTTACAAGGGAGGCTTGGAGAACACGAATATCATGCAGTTGGAGCCTAAGGTGAAAAAATCATTGAAGGAAATGCACGTGTCGCATTTGAGCAATGATTTTAGGACTGTCAGAGTCCGAATAAGATTTGTGCACCGTAATGGACCATTGTCTCCTGTTTAATGTGTATTTCATGGTCTACTTGTTCTGTTCATTTGCTAAATAAAAGTTTACTTCGATTAGACCTTTATTTGTTCTTTTTTGGGATTGACAAAAATGTCTAGATTTTACCTTTACAACCGTTAAAATTATTATGAAAATTATTATTAGGGATTTGATTAACTTTTCGAAATAATAATTGTTAATGAGTTTTAATATATTCTTTTTTTAATTATTACTAAATTTTTATTTTATGTAATAATGCATTCGCCTCCAAAGGGATAAGGTCGATAAAAAGATCACCATTAATAATTATTTAGAACACTAATACGATTTCCCATCAGTGCTCAAAATATGGGTTTATCATCCTTAGATAATTTACCGACCCCTTTAATTCATACGATAATATAAGCTGTGGTTGCACACGAAAGCCATCTTAAAAGAAGTTTCAGTGGCATTTGGATGACTCTTGCCTTGCTCCACTGCTATTCCAGCAGGAGTGAGAGACGTCATTCAATTAATCATTCTCTTGCAATCCTGGTTTTATTCGTATTGTTATATAAATTTAACGTACGTGTGTGTGGTTTAGGTGTGCGTGACAAGAAAGAGAAAAAATATATTTTTATTTCTGAATGGAGCTGCCTATTGATTGTAATAACATCTTCATCAGTGTGTGTGTATATGCAACTGTGCCTTACTGATAAATGAACCTGTGTATCGCTGTAAGAAACCAATGCAGTAGTGGCTTGTAGTTATTTATGATTGGTTAGTTATTGATAGCTTCTTTGTTGTTAGACTAATCTGTTGTGACCAGTTATAAGTGACATGTTTTACATCCCTTTACATTCTATTAGGGTCCAGCAATTTTATTAAAACGTTAAATGCTCTTAATGTATTGTGTGTATGATGTGTTTTTTTATTTTGTTTGTGTCTTTATGTGCATATGCTTATTATTTATGACCTCTCTATATATTTCTGCCCTTATAAAATTTTAATGCCCTTTTCAAATGAAAATCAGGTAAATTTTTATTGTTTATTTTTCATTTTTCTTGGACCTCCATCAGCGGCCTATGATCAAGCTCCATTTGTGGATATATGACTGAGAGCGGGTTATCACAAATCTACATCGTAGAAACCAGGAAAGTCTGCATCTTCTGATTCAAAGCGAAGATGAATTATTCATTCTATGACTATTCCATGAAATATTATTTCATGTCGACTCAGAAAAACACATACTGATTTTCCGGATAGAAATTTGAGGTAAAATTATTAAAAAAAACTTTTTAAATTTAAAATTAAAAAAACTTTTTTATTTAGAAAAATTAATTAATATATAAAAAACAAAAAAAATTGATTGCTGGAAAAAATTTTGAAATTGATTTGTGCTTTTCAATTTGCGGACTTTGTTTAAGTGCTTCATTGAAGATATTTTTTTGGCGAACATTTTAAATTTTGATTAGAAATAAAATATTTTGAAGGTTCTTTTTTTTCTTTATATTGTTTATAATTTTGTGACAGAACAACTATATAGTCTATGGTATCTATAAGGTCTAAAACGCTTCTTCCTAAGATTGGGCTGATTACAGAAATTTTATCATTCATTATTAGATAACAGAATTTTAAAAAAAATACTAAGCACTTTTCATAATGCACTCAAAAGGACAAAATAACTTTTCTGGGTCAGAAAAGACAATTTTAGTGTACCCTCAGTTTTCAATTATTC
>MQRK01225902.1:7706-33232 GCA_001938485.1 Girardia tigrina
CCGACATCTCCATATAAACGCAAAGGGCCGGTCCGGTCAACAAAAACGGGAATAGCATGGCGGCGTCCTTAATCTGTTGCATCGATGTCAGCAGAACGAATTGTTTCCTCCATAGTTCCTGCCCATCGAACTTCTCGAGACAATCGAGAATTACTTTAATGTTGGACATGCCCGGATAGCTTGTAGCGACAACGAAAATATAATTTTTATTTAATCAAAAAAACTCGCTTTAAATATTTCTGCCAAACATTAGTTCACTTAAACAAACTGTTTTTTGCATCACAATAATTAACTCTATACAACACCTTTTGATCACAAATGGCATCGGAACAATTGTAAACCAAAAACGAATCAGATTTTGTACAAAAAAACCATTTGAGGAATTTGATTTCACACATTTAAATAACGAAGTCCGTAACAAAATCAAATCAAGATTCGAACATAATTTTCAAAGTGTTTGAAACAACGTAACGCTCCACTTACAATAGAGGGACTACTGTAGTGACCTTCCTTATATTATTTAAATATGAAAATTAAATATTTGTGACTACTTTCTATAGTAACTATAAAAAGACCCGTCATTTATAACGGAAGAGCTGATTTTTCTTCTTTGAAAGTTTCTATTTTAATTTTAAAATCATAATTATTCTAAAATAAATATATTTCATATGCATGTCTTAGATATTATTTTAAGTCTGCAATCGTTATATTATATTATTCATATATATAGCAGTTCTGCATACGCTGCTTATTTTTGGCTTGTAATTTCATATTAGCCGGAGTTATTATGCATTGATTAAAAAAATAAGCCATGCAAAAGCAAGAAAAAAATTTTATCTTAGCAAACTTTGAGCGTTGCGCAGATGAAACTCTTGGCTTTTATATACGTGAGGAATATTTTTGAATGGTGTTTATTGTGTGTTGTTTGGTATGTTGTTTTAGGATTGTGTTTCTCCCACATAGATGGAAGATTGATATTTTAAATATTATAAAACGTCGGGTTGTTTAATCAATTATTAAAATTTAAATAATCACTTTAAAATTTAAATCTTTCAGTGGAATTTTTGAACACTTTCACGTCGTAGCGAACTAAAATTTTGCCCACAAGTTAATTCTCGATTACTATTAAATGTTCAATAGTCTTGTCAGTCGCACTCAATGAGTTTATTTAAACATTCATCAATATTGAAATATTTTGATGATGCGGCAGAAGTCCGGCCTACATTGGAGTGTCTGGCACATGATGATGACTAGCCGCCTTGTCATACGTTACCCTTCGTCGTTTAATTCTTTTTTAATCGATTTTTTCGAAAATACTGTCTCATTTTATTTACACTAAATTACTGTTTTGCTTTAAAATGGCTTTAATAATTATTTTAAATGTTTTGTGATAATTGTTAAACATAAAAAGATAATTGAATTTAATTAAATAAAAAATTAGGTTTATAAAAATGTATTATTATTATTAAAAGCGCCAATCAATGGAATGTTTCATCAGCAGTTGTTAGAGAACACCGAGTTTTCATGTATTTCTATCAATATAAGAAAAAGACAATTTACAGAAGTTATCGTAACTTCATCGGCTGTTAAATTTTAAAAGCAGTTTAGAAAAATTTTATAACATGTTAACTATTTGATCATGTAGTTTGGTAAACTAATAAATGAAGTTCCACCAATCACATCTCTGTGCAAACACAAATACTAAATTCGCTCTTTACGAATTCACTAAACCAAATCATTTCAATAAACTACACACTCCTTTAATGTCAAATCAAAATCAGAATAACACAATAATGTCGGCGATTTTTCAACAGCACAATCGTCATGAGATAGAATTAATATTAAGCAAATGAATAAATAAAAGACATTTGGTTAAATAGTAATTATTCCGCCTGTAATTATGCAAACATAATATCGTGGATAAGTAATAATAATTTGATTTAACTTAATCATTAAAACAAATTCAATCTTCATTGAATATTCATCACATTCTAATTCAAATTAGAAATAGTCAAAATACATTTGGGTGGTCATTGTGAGTAATTTTATATTGAAATAAATTCATATCAATATCAGTATTTTGGCAAATCATCGAGTTCAAATGCAATAAGCACTTAGTAATCACTATCTACGTAGAAATAAACGTTTCCGAGAAAAAATGAAATTTATTTGTAATTGTCTTCAATCACACAATCGTCAGATAAATTAATAAATATTTATTCAAGTCATTGTCCATCCGTAATTCTTCCAACAATTATAATATATAACTTAGGTCAAACAAATACGAAATTTGATTATTAGTCACTGTTAGATTTTAAAAAAATTCAAGCATTTCATAACCGGTGATTAGTAGAAATAAAAGACCGTAATTAACTGTACGAATATAATATACATCTTTTCACAGCACATTTAGACTTAAAATAAGTTACTGGATTTTAGAATTTTCATGGCGCCATCATAAACCAAAACCATTTTTCTGAAAAACAAAAGAGCATAGTGAAAGCTGTAAACAAAGGCTAACTTATCATTTATTAATTAGGGACTTTTTTCTTCGCTTGCCAATTCATTCAATCTAAAAGTTACTAATAATCAGAAGCCGTCGTTCAAGCTCGAACAAATAATGATCTTAATGATTATAACGCCTTGGTGAAAACTTCGTCATATTTATATCTGTTATAAAATCAGAATTATTTTTTTCAGAAAGTGCCATAAATAAGTTTTTTGTACATGTGCACTCGACTATATTTTACCAGTCTGATTCGATCCGAATTTCGCTAATTTGAATCCTTGGTTCAGTTTTTATATTTATTTAACACGAACTATTTATAATATAAAATATTTAATTAATGAAAATTATATCAATAACAATCAGTCAAAATGAGGAGCAAAAATATGTATATGTTAATTCTGCACAAATTTAAAATATCAGAAAAACAGAATAATTCCTGTCTCAAACAAAATTAAAGAAACGAAGGTTTCAACAAAGTATCACGGAATCCAGTAACAATAATATCATTATATAAATTCAAATTAATTAAAACAAAAATAATAAATTTTAAGTAACAATTATTAGTTTTTCTTTCGACTTACAACTTGATTAATAAATAAAATAATTTATCAATTCAATTTCTATATCGTTCGAGTCACATAAATAAAAACTAAAACATAAATAACCTAAAAAAGCGATAGAAATTAACGAAATTCAAATTTAATCCAAACACCACGGAAACTAGTAACAATAATATTACTAATATAAATCCAATAAATTAAAACAAAAATAGTGAAGAGAAAATTTAACAAAATAACATTTATTGTCTAAATTTGTTTTTAGATATACAAATACATTTTACAAATGGATTCTATTAAACAGATGATTTTTCGATGATCGATGACCATGACAACGACCCGACAGATATTCAAATCACAAAATCGATCGGGTGTGTTTAATGAGAAAAATATTTATATTTATATATTGAAAAAATTTGTTTTGCAACACGACGAAAACACTCGATCAATTGGTCGTCTTTTTGCACGGACTCGTGGAGTCGACGTCGCCGTTATCGATCTTCCTCTTGGGACAGCGCTTGGCGGCCGACACGCCCGCGGGGCTCAGCAGCGCCTCCGGGCCCGCCTCGCCCTCGTTCTCGCTCAGCTCGTCCGATTCGTCCTCGGACTCGGCCTCGATCTCGTTCGGCACGTACGGCTCCTCGTCGTCGAGGAACTCGTTCGACTGGTCGGCCTTGAGCAGGTCCGCCATGCTGAGCCCCTCTTCCTCCTCCTCCGCGTCGTCGTCTTCATCGTCTCCCTCCTCGTCCTCCTTGCCCTCCTCGCCATCCTCATCCTCGTCTTCGTCGTAATCCGAGTACTCGTACTCCACGCCGTTTCTTTTTAAGAAAAATCGATAAAATTTTTATATAATCAATAAAAATTCAAAAAATCAATAAATTGATAAAAACAATAAAATATTCATAAAAACGCTAATAATAATTCGGAATGGAATAAAATCGATTTTATTCATATTTGAAATAATTTTGAATTTTTTAATAAAATAAAAAAATCGAAAAAAATGGAAAATATTATGTTTCACCAGCGCAATTATCGACACTTGATCGCAATCGGATTATTGATATTCAACACCGTTAATAATTGAAAAAATCCAATAAAAATCAATTTTAAAAAATCGATAAAACCGCCCAATAAAATCAATTGTTATCGGATTTTCAACGCTCTAATTTTTGGTGGGGTCTAAACGAGCTCAAATTACCGTTGATTGGGAGCGAGTGTGCTGCAACGACACAATGCTCCCAAAACATCGAATGGTATCGATTAAAATAACCAATCAATCAATTTAATTTACAAATATTATATATTGATATTAATCATCCGATCGATCGGTCCAAATAATCGATCAATACTGATCTGAATTAAAATGAGTATATTTTTTTCAGCAGAAAAAACCAGCAGAATTAAATCAAATTATAAACCGATCGATATTAATTTAATAAATTCAAAAAAATCGATATTAAATCGAAAAAAAATATTAAAAAAAATTATTTAATTAAAATAAATCAAATACAAAATATAAAATTTGAAAAATCGAAATTAATTCGAAAAAATATAAATTTATATTAATCAAATTTAAAAAAATATTTAAAATCAATAAAAATTATAACATTAAATAAATCAAGTTCAAAATAACATAAAATCGATATTAATTTATGAAAATTAAAAATACCAAAAAAAATATTTTAAAAAGCAATAAAAAATTAAATTAAAAATATTTAACGGTCAAAGAAATTCAAAATAATAAAATAAATCAAATTTAAAATATTAAAATTAAAAAAATATTTAAAAATTATGTAAACATTAAAATTAAAAAAAATAAATAAAAATTTAAATAATTATTATAATTCAAAAAATAATAAAATGTAAAAATATCAAAATTAAATTTTTAAAAAAATTGAAAATAAATAACAATAAAAAATAAAGTTCATATAAATCAATAAATAAATCCATAAATTTAGAAATATAAGAATAATAAATATAAGCACTAATAAGAAATAATTAATAGTTCAAATAAAAAATCAAATATAAAATAATAAAATTAAAAAAAAATTATTCAATTAATTCAATATAAATTATAAAAATTCAGAAAAATAATTAAAAATTAATAAAGAATAAAATAATTCAAAATAAATTTAAAATATTAATAAAAAATTAAACAACTATTAAAATTCAAAAATATTTTAATGTCAATAAAATCCTAATAATTCAAATAAAATACTATGTAAAATAAATCAATATATTAATAAAATTAAAATATAAAAAAAATTAATAAATAATAAAAAAACAAAGCTGAAAGAAATCATCCAAAAATTCAGTAAATTTAGAAATATAAGAATAATAAAAATATAATCGATAAAAAGAAATAATTAATAGTCAAAATAAAAAATCAAATTTAAAATAATAAAATTAAAAAAAATAAATTAAAATAAAAAATATGAAATTATTCAAATAATTCAAAATATTAATAAAAAATAATTAAAATTTAAAAAATTAAACAATTATTACAATTTAAAAATATTTTGATGCCAATAAAATCCCAATAATTCAAATAAAATACTATGTAAAATAAATCAATATATTAATAAAATTAAAATATAAAAATTAATAACAAACAAAGCTTAAAGAAATCATTAAAAAAAATCAATAAATATAGAACCAAAAGATTAAATAGATAATCAATAAAAGTAAATAATTATTAGTTCAAATAAAAAAAAATAATAAAATTAAAAAAATAAATTAAAATAAAAAATATAAAATTATTCAATTAATTCAAAATAAATTATAAAAATTCAGAAAAATATTTAAAAATTAATTATAATAATAAAATAAAATTATAAATAAGTAAATTAAAAAAATTTTAAATATTAATAGAAAAATAATTTAAATTTATTAATAAAATTAAAATAAATATCAACAAATAATAATAAAACAAAGCTCAAAAAAATCAGTAAATATAGAAACAAGAATAATAAATAGATAATCGATAATAAAAAATAATTAAAAGTGCAAATAACAAAAATTAAGAAATTCAAAATATTAAATTTCAAAAAATTTAAATTAAAATAAAAATCATTGAAATACTTCAAAGTAAAATTAAAAAATTTCAAAAAATATTAATAAATAATAATAAAATATTAATAAAAAAATAATTAAAATTAAAAAAAATATAAAAGTATTAAAATTGAAATAAAAATAGAAAGAAAATCAAAGCGAACCGATCAACGCCGTCCAGATAGACCAATCGCGGCAGCAGCGCGAACACGGCGTCCCGATAGTTCTCGGTCTGGTTCACGTCACACGAGATCAGCTCGAGCAGCTCCAGCGCTTCAAATTCAGCCAGCACGGCCAGCTGGTCCAGCGACTTGATCCTGTTGCCACTCAAGAGCAGCTGCTTGAGCGAGCGACTGACCGCGCCTCGCAGATGCTCCAATCCATCCGCGATCTTGTTGTCACTCGCGTCCAGCTTCTTGAGCGCCCCGAGCGCAGGGAACCCCGCAAGACTCGACAATCCGCAATTGACGATGCTAAGCGTCTTGAGGTTAGCGAATGGCGGGATGTCCGCCACGTTCGAGTTCTTCGAGTCGTCCAGGATGAGCGTGACCACCTGCGCGAATCGCCGAATCGACACGATCACCCATTCACGATCAAGCGCTCATTTTAATTTACACAAATCCCACCTTGTCTTGGCCGACTACACTCAACACATCGTCGATCTTCTCTTTGAAAGTAGACATTTAAAAAATGGTGATTGTAATTTGAATTTGTTATTCAGTAAAACAACAATTGAATTATTAATTTTGATTGTTATTAAACGAAAAATATTTTTTTGTTTGTGTTGTGATTTAAATTTTGTTTATTTATAAATAATATTAATATTTGAATTTTTCTTTATGTTTTGCATGTAATTTTTTTCGAGAAAAAATCGAAATATTTAATGAACTTAAAATTTAAATTATCAATTAACCATTTAAATTGAGTGATTTTCAAGAGAGATTATGTCGTTTTTAAAAAGAAATCAACTGAGGAATATTTTCTAGAAAAAATAATGAGAAAAGAAATTTGGAATTATTGTAATTTTTGTTTTTTGTTACGTGTTTTGATTGTAATTATTTTCGAATAGAAATTTGAAATATGTAATTTATTTTGCAAAACGTATTATCAATTAATACAATAAATACATACAAAAACACAAAAACTTTTTCTCTATGTTTTAACATTTCGACGTTTTTTTTCGACATTTTAACGTGGTACCGGTTTAGTTTGAAACTGAAATAATTCAAAACAATAATAATGATTATTTTGTGGGCAAATGTGATGTCATAACCGCTGTTATTTGACGTTGGAAAACAAGAATTGCGCAATGACAGGAATAATCATCACGAATGTGATTACACAACGACCTTCATCAATATATATTAAATATTTAATAATCAATCAATTTGTTTTTGATTTACTATCATTTCTTTTTCCATTATTCTATTGATAAATTTTTGTCATATTAATATTTGTCTAAAAAACCCGGGCAAAAAAATTACAGACGCACTAATGTGATAACAATGACGAAGTATCAGCAACAGTAAGAGGGATTATGATGTATTAAGAGCAAGATATTAAGAGACAGGTTTAATTAAAATCTAAATATTTTTTAGAATTTAATTATTTGTTCTTAAAAATTTTGATTAATTTAATTGCATTACATCTAATTACTTCTAATATAAGTTCTTTGAAGTAAACGTATTAATTTGCTGTTCAACGCTGAAAGAATTGAAATTAAAAAATATTCTGGAGAGTTACGGTAACATTTAAATAAAACTTTCATATTGGTTCCTCTATTTCCAGCGAACTTTTATTTAAGTCTCGTATGACAGACTTTTGAAAATAGAAATCACTATTGTTAATGTCAATTTGGGCATCGCATCTCTTTCAAGAATGGTATTGAGCCTATAGACTCTTTAGATGGTCCACCTAAATTAAATAAGCCTAATTTATGGGTAGCGTTCCCATGATTCTGCATCCCTTTGGCTATGTACGTTGACTTCACAAATTCGCGATATGGGTATCTAAAGGTTCCTTTCGAAGTTAGATCTATAAGGCGGTAGTCCAGATGGGTTTCTAAGGGACTCGCTTCTGAGTCACCCATCGCAGCTGCATTCGGATCAACGATTGAAACTTGAGTTGCGTTGTCTTCTGGTTACGCGTTCATTGGTTGTTTCCTTTCTTCTGATTACCTGGACTGCTTGGTTCTGCTCGGAATTATTTGGACTAATTATTCTTCAATTTTGTGCGCTGTTTTGATATGTCTGGTCAGCCATACTTTGTTCTTTCGGCATAGATGGCAATTGAATCCTTCCAGCTTTTCTTCTTCAGTGACTCTTGGTCTATGATTTTGTTTCTCGTGTCGATTAAATTCTGTCTGCTTTGAGAATTCCCTGAAAAAAGATTCATATGAACCCTGAAACAGTTTCATCCGCCGTCTGATGAGTGTCGGCATGTCTTCTGATCTCCACCCAGTTATGAGTTTCTCGCATATTATTGAGTCGATCGTATCTTTCATCTTGAGTTGAGCGCTTTCGTACTGAATTATTTTTCAAAAATCATCAAAGGAAGTGGTTTCTCCAAAATGCCATTCCGTATCAACTCTCAAGCATTCTTTGATTTGCTGCTTCTTTCTTCTGAGATTTTCTTACAATCTGTCATTGAGGATTCAATAACTCTTTTCATGATCATCGGTCCATTGCCAGTAGCTAAGTAGCGTGGAACGGGAGTCGTTACTTCGCTAGAATGTCTATTGTGTGATGTAACCCAATCGTGATTGTATCCATTCTGATCTTCTGATTCTTCCTTATCCCCAAAACCAGGCAAGTACCATGATTGTGTAGGCTCTCCAGTTTCTTTACCAGTGTATCGGCAGTTCTCCAATTTCATTCTAATGTCAAGTTAAATATCTAGTACATAGATTATGAAAGGCGTTTAATTTTTTAAGATCTGAAATTTTGATAGCTATAATAAACTACAGGAAAGGTACAAGTATTACTTATAATTTTATTATAAGTAATACTTATTATTTTATTTGTGTTTTTGTCATCGTCAACTTGGACCTATTCAGTACTGATTTCAGTTCTCTGATATTTTGAGTTCCTCTTCAGATTCGTTTTTAATTTTTCATCAATGTTTCCAGTGGAAGAGATTGTGGTTCCTAAGTATGTGAAATTAGATACTCACTCTATACTGGCCTCTGGCTTGTGACCAGCTGTAAGGCCCTTGTTATCTTCATTTAGATTTCAGACTTCTGTTTTATTACTGTTGATTTTAGGTCTATTAACAACATCAATATGAGTTTTGCAACATTTATTATTATCACAAGCGCATCCACTATTTGACATCTCTCTTGATCAATTTATTTCTGAGTTCAAACTAATTATTTTCAATAACTGAAAATCTGTTAATAAAAATTATTAATTATAAAGAATATAATTGGTTGAAATTAAATCTAAACATTTTTAAAAGAGAACATATTAAATTAATATATTAAAATTTTAAATTACATTAAAAAATAAATAATACATTCAAAAATAATTTTATATCTTTTAACTTTAAAATTAAATTAAATTATTTTTAATTAGTAAGAATCAAAGAAAATATCAATCATCCATTTTTGTAGGAGAAGCACAATCCGGAATCAACATACAACATGCACAATATCAAAACACAATTCAAAGCATTCCTCACAAGGTCCAACACAACTTCTTCGCTGTCTATATTAAGGGTTTCCTTCTTAATGGAACCCTCAAATCCCCCGTGGAAAGACTTGATGACCTCCAGCTTTCTACCTCTTACCGCTAGTCTCTTTAAACATTATAGAATGTTTTCTCTAAGTCGATAAAAATAACAAAAATATAAACATTTTGTATACTGCTTCCTCATGTAGTTTCCCTAGAATACTGATAGCTAAACGAGTCCCTCATTTTGGTCAGAATCCAAATTTTCACGCATCCAGTAAAACTTCTGCGATTGGACTGATCCCTGTTGGCTATAATTTGTTATAGGTTTACACCTGTGACAATTAAATTTATAAATCAAATTAGTTTGCAATCCACGAATCATTTTCAATTTATTTGACATGATGCTTTGAGCTTTTGATGCCATCGACACTACTATGACACTACCTACATTCTTGCAAATACTCTTCTTAATTACTTTAAATCCCGCAGAATATGGTATTTTGAGTATTTGTTTGTGCTTTTCTATGTTATATTCATTTAATTCTTTCTTAACTCGTGTTTGGGTACATAGTTTGTCCATTGAACCTTAATGTTGTGATCTATCTGTTTGTTTGTGTAAATATTGTTCCTCAATCGTCCTATAATATTTAAACCATGATCTACAATTTCAAAAATGAAATACAAATTCCAAAAACTGTGAACTAAGTCCTTTATCATACCCTCTCTATATTTTACCTCATAAAAGTTCTGTGCAGAGACCTGCATCTTTTGTTTTTCTCCGTTATTCAGTTCGATATTTCTTATCAATCCTAGTGAATAGAATTTCAAGAAAACGAGATCTGTTATTTACTTCTGATTTTGTAGTATAGTTAATATTAGGATGAAGACCACTCAAGAATTTTGAGAATTTTAGTTGGCATTGGTTTCTGAAATATTAAATAAAACGCACAAATTATGATAGGTAATTTATATTCATTGACAAATCTATCAATTTTCATTTGAGAAAACGATATATTTTCTCAATCGTTATTTACTTCACACTTTTGTATTAACTATAATCAATCTCTGAGACAAAACATTTCACTCTCAATATGATCCAATCAATTGAACCTTTCAATTAAATCAAAAATGTGACGATATAATTGAAGGCTTAAAGCGAGGGGATTGAAACGAGTGTAATAGGTCTCGTCTCAGAAATATGCATAATGTTTATTTTATTAATAATTATGAGGAGGTTCGCTGATCAAAATTTGAATGGTTTTGAAAGTTGTTTTGAACTGAGATCAGATTGAAAATTTTGAAAATTAAGTGGAGTGATAATTGAATATTTTGAATTTGAATTTGAATATGTTCTTTATGAATTCATTTTATTTGGAATATTGTTTTAGTGGAAAATGAGTGAATTAAAACGGATAACGGATAGAGCAGTATTTTTTAAAATAATAATTTTATATGAATTTTATTAAAAATTTTATTAATATTTTAATTTATTTTTCATATTTTAAAATCAATTAAGGATATGATTGAAATATTAAATATTTAAAACATAAAAAATTGAATATTAAATATAACGTATTTTCAAAAATTTCAAGAATACTATAAATAAATTATAAAATGTTTTATAAAAAAACGCAAAATTAAAAAACAGCATGTAATATTTCATTTGAAAAACAAAATTTTGAAAACATTATAAAGGCTTAAAATAAACAAGAAATTTAAAAAATTAAATATTTTCATCAAAAACTAAATATATGTAAATTATTAATTTTCATAAATATTTTTTAGAAATTTTAAAATTCAAATTAAATATTATTTTGATTTGATTGCAATTTAAAATAAATGAAAAATTGGAAAAGAGAGATCGACGTATTGATTACAAATTTAGAACATAGTTTGAAAATTGTTATCAATAAATGTATAAATTGAGTTAAAATGATTTTGGAAAATGATTCTCACAATAATTATGTACCATTTTTCAAATTATTTGAAACTAGCGGAGGGACCCGATGATTAAGTTAGTATGATAATTCATGTTTTGAGGCCTAAAATAGATTGCTACTCATTTAAAGGTTGTTGATCGATATTACTATAAAATACACTTCAGTTTTGTCGTTCCAATTCTAGTTTTGAGCAGGCTCAGTGTTTTTGAAAATATTTTTTTGATAATATTTATTTGTGAGCATTTTCGACAAAAAAAATGAAATCAAATTTTTTATTGCCAAGCTGTTTTGTAAAAAAATGTTTTTGGTTTTTTTCAATGAGTTACATAAACATGAGAATTCTAAAAGGTCCCCACTCGTGAGCAAGCAACATACAGTTATCCATGAAAAAATAAACGAACTATCAAGATTGATACCAGCGACTCCAAGTAATTGCCTTTGAACATTATTAATTAACAACACGAAAGCTAGACTACCCGGAAATTGAAGTTGCTTTAATTGAAACTAGTAAATCAACAAAAAATTAAAATTTTTATATCCATTCTTTATGCAGACAGAATTCTACTTTGCCAAAAAAGTTTTATTCCATCAATTTTTTTCATAACCATTTATTGTCATCGAGAATGAGTGAGTGTGCAAAGTTTGAAGAAAATCGGTTGAGTAAAAGACCTTCAAAAACAGGTTTCTAAATTCCATGGATACATACCTATATAGAAAGTAAGTTAATAAAAAGAATGGAAGTATGATATTCTTAAAATAGTTTTCTTTTAATTGCTGAACATACGTAATATCCAAGTAAAGAAAATCAACCCGATATCTTTATCCCTTATTGAATTTCACAACTTTCTCTCTCGGACAAGGTCAATAACTTCCAAATGTGACAAATCGTTTTCCGTTGACCATCAATTCAGGATATCATTTTACTCAGTGAGATTAGTCGATTCCAACAGTATATTACTTGTATGATTGATCCAAATATGATTGGAATCAACGTTCGCAATGTGTCCTTGCAAAGTATCCATTTCGGGACAAAGTCTTCAATTCGTCTTCAATTTTCCTCAAGAGATGGAAAGTGCTGAAAATCTTGATGTAGAATAGCAATGGACTCAGATCAATCAGTTATGTGTGATTGATTAATTTGTTAAATATTGTTTTTGTTTAAATAATATATATTGATTGTACGCGGGATTCGATTTATGGATTTCAAAGAGAGTAAAAACGTAACTGACTCCTTTTAATCTGAAAACCTCCCTGAAATTCCATACCAAAGCGGGAAAGCTCCAGCGGAACTGAAAACGGGCGAATATCTGAATTCACCGCCATAAGGAGTGTCACACAATGGAAAAATGATATACATCTGGAATTGCCTTCTCTTTGCGAGTAAAATGATATCCAAATTGATGATCACCGCGCAATAGAGACTGAGGTGATTCCCTCGATAATCGTGCTTTTCAATATAACTCGACAACGGTCAGGTACTGGGATAACTGACTCGCAGTGCCAGTTCTTTCAATAGAGCACTTGTGTCCTTGTGTCCGATACCAAAATAAACTACTTAATTTTGTCATCTCAGTTGTCTATCCATCTCATCGCTGCAGTATATCCCTAAGATCTCTTCAAACAGTTTGAAAAATTTTACTAAATTAAATTTATTAGTTTTGATTATTTTTTATAACAGAACCATCCCGGAGATGATTGCAACAATTTTTCAAAGTTTGGTAGCAACTGGTTCGATAGTTTTTGAGTTAATTGCGAAAACAACAGATAAATAGAGATTGTTCTGTATATACTGATAAATTTACGGGTAATAAATTCTGAAAACGACAAGAGATGGTCCATTAAAGCAGATTATCTAATTGAATAAAACAAATTTCATTATTCCTATTAAATCCACAATATTAATTGACATCAGTCCAACTACACAATCTTTTTGCCCTGTTACTTTACTGTTTAAATGATGAATAATTGGAATAATTAAATTAATTAATTTTAAACGAATGAAAATTAAATGTATTTTTTACCTCATTAAAAACTAAAACAAATGAAAATTAGAATTAAAATAATTTAAATAGAAATATGAGACAAATTAAAACAAACTAAAAAATCTTTAACTATAATGTTTCAATAATGTAACTACAGAAGAAGAGTAAAATTATATAAGTTATTATTTATACTTTATATATTTTTTTTCTTTTTATAAAATTTAGGTTTCCCTTTCAAAAATGTTCGATGACAATCTGACAGAAACCAAAAAATAAAATAAATATTTTCATATTTGCTTTCTCAAGACCACTCAATCTTGCATTTATAAAGATCTGTTACTTGATCAATAAAGTAAATAAGCCTTCTCGACCGTGACAGAAAACTATCTATACATAGTAAATACCCTGTTTTATGGTTATATGGTAGCACCTTAGTAGATTTTAAAAGACAAAATTTTACACCGAAAGTACCTCAGTAAACAGTAGAACCTTAGTTAAAAGTGGCACCTTAGTAAAACGAAACAAAAATTTAAAAAAAATTTCCATCTTTTTCAATTATATTTTTTAATTATCATAATATTCATCTTCGCTACCAAAATTATTTTCATTCAACAAAAAATCAATGAGCTGCTCAAGAATGCCTTGATCTTCATCTACCTCATCCTTAGATTCTTCAGATTCTTCATTGCTTTCCTCAATAACTACATCTTCAACGTCTTCGTATTCATTCGGATAAAAATTTATTGTGGTCTTCTTGAAGCCATTTTTGATGGCAGAAACTGGAACTGAATCCAACGACTCTGATATCCATTGACAAATCTCTTTGCATGAAGCTCTCTTCAAATTTCCTGATTTCGTATATTGCTTATAACCATTAATCATCCAATTTATTAAAAACATTATTAAAAAAAATTTATTAAAAAATTTTAAAAAAGTGTAAAAACATATAATAAGATGGCACCTTAAAAGAAAGAGGCACCTAAGAAGAAAAACATAAAATTTCAGGGGCCAAAAAAAATTTAATAAGGTGGCACATAAGTAAGCAGTGGTACCTTATAACCATAAAAACAGGGTAGTTTATATATTAACTTCATATTTAATTTTGTATTTTTTTAAATATTGTATTTTCATTTTAAATGAATATTTTATGAAATTTCGTTAATTTTAATATTTATTATGATATTTATTTTTCTTCCTATTGTATTTACTTTCTAAAACTTAATTAAATTCTGTTTAACTATTCTTAAGATGTTATATCTATTTAGTTTTCCAAACTATTTAATTTACCAACTAATTTAAATCTAATTCGTTTTTAAATCTATTTAATTTAATACTTTTATTAATTTAAATATCTAAAAACAATTTAAAACAATTTCTGTTTTAATATTTACTTATACTTTAAAATATATTCCAACAATATACCTCCAAATATATTTTAAATAAATTAATTTAAAATGCCTTTCTTTTTTTAGCTTTATTATAAGAAGACAGTAAAATTTTAGGAAATTCATCTGAGTTCCGAGAGAATTCTCAACATTAAATAATAAGAAATAATCCAATGAGGCCCGGATAAACTAAATTGTTTTTATGTTTCTTGTAAAAATAGAAAAATATGACGAATAGACTGATAACAAGTACTGGTAACAGATTGAAAAATGTCTGAGACATATGTCTGATTATCAATAATATAATTCCATTTTGAATAAAAGAAAACAATGTAGCTATAGCTCAGTGGTGTAGCAACTGTTATTGGCACCCGGGTCGGTGCTTAGATTTGCCGCCCCCTAACCCTGACCCATTATTCGGAACCCTCAATTAGTGTCTTCACTAAAAACTAAATAGAGTTCTGTTATAGCTTTTCTCAAAATCCTTACTTTAATTTCATATTTTTCGTACAATACTCTTATTCTTATACTAAAAATTACAAAGTAAAGAAGTAATTTTAAAATTTATAATGTTATTTACAACTTACAAGCAAACTTTTCGCACTTTCATTTCTGCAAATTTATTGATAACAGTATCGAAATTCATTTCAGCAGCAAGCTCTCTCTCAATGGAGAAAACTGCCAAGTCTGTAAGCCTTGATTGGCTCATTGTAGATCTGAGATAGTTCTGTATGAGCTTTAGTTTGGAAAACGAGCGTTCGCAGCTGGCAACGCTAATAGCCCAGGTAAGAAAAATGCACAGCAAGATCACAATATTAGGCACGGAGTCCCCAATGTGATATCTCTGTGTAAATGTCATAAGTTCTAAAGGTCCGTTGATTCTGTCGTTTCCTGAAGCTCGGACAATATAGCACAGTCTTCTTCTTTCGGCTAAGAATTTCTTTTTTTCCACCTCGTCTTTTATTTCTCTAAGTTGGCAATAGTAATTATCACTAAAGAGATTCAATAGTGCAATGACAGAATATTTGTTTGCAAGATCATGAACTTGTTGAAATCTTGAATATATTTCGTCAATCAACCTTTCTACGACAGACAGTATTTCCCGTCTCAATTCAGTATCAAATATCATCGCTACATCATCACTCAATCCCTCTCTATACATTCTTTTCTTTTTGTGAATTCGACGCTCGATGTTTATCCCATTCCAAAACAGAACTTCTTGGATTCGTCCATTGCACTGTCCCCCATCTTTTCTCTATTCTTAAAAATGCAATCTCTCAGTGCTATGAGCTTGACAGATCTTTGATGCATATCCAGCCTTTTTGTTCGAAGATACTTCTGGGTATCATTGACATCTGGTAGAACAGAATTTCAAAGGCTCAGAAGCGACAGAAACGGAAATGATATTATTGATGATAGAATTAAACATGCATCTGATCTTGTCGTCACATTTTCTCCTTCTTTGGTGAGCTTCTACACAGCAGTCATGACTTGTAATAATTTGTTCACCAACAGATTTACAGCATCTGCTCGAGTGCTCTATCTAGTTTCCACAACCCGCTTGATACTTAGTCCAGGCTCATGAATCAAGACATCCCAGCGATGCGTAGATGCGAAAAAAAGAAAACAACCGGTTTGATGTGCCAAAACATATAACAATGTGAACCACAACGGAAGCTGTACACAAGCCAAATTCAGGGAATGATTTGAGCATGGTGCAAATAGAGCTTTTGGGTTAATTTAACAAACGACTCCTCCAACTTTCACTTTATTTCCATCTATGTTTACGTACCGTAACACCTCGTTCAACTTACAGTTTTAAGAGGGGGTAAATTTTTAATTGTGTTTAACTTATCAATGATGGGCCATATCCAACCATCTTCTATTGTATGCCCCAAAAAATTTATCTTCGAAACTCCAAATTTACATTTTTCATTGTTTACTCTTAGACCCTCTTTTTGTAAAATATTAAATACCACTTTTAGATGATCCTGATGTTCATTTATGTCTTTACTACCAATAAGGATGTCACCTAGGTAAACTACAACGAAATCTAGATTGTTTAATAGCGAATCCATGTAATGATGCTGCGGCGTTCTTGAGGCCGAAAGGCATCACCAAATATTCATATAGCCCGAATGGAGTGGTGATATCCGTTTTTTTGATGTCGTTAGGTGCTACAGGAAGCTGATGGTAAGCTTTCTCTAAGTCGATTTTACTAAAAACTTTCGCTTTGTGTAGGCGTGGTGTAACGTCCTTTATCAGAGGTAGAGGGTATACATCTTTGACTGTTATCGCGTTCAAAAACTTGTAATCGCCACAACAACGCCAGATGCCGTCTTTTTTTTGTTTCATAAGTAATGCCGATGACCAATTAGATGAAGAAATTCTGATGATTTCTCTTTGTAGAAGATCATCAAATTCTTTTTTTGCGACGGCGAGTTTCTCGGGTGGTAATTGACGTACTTTTGAGTGGACAGGTAAACCGTCTGTAATGATTTGATGTTCAAAAATCTGACCTTTTGGACGTCGAACACTGAAATTTAATTGATTGAGAAGGTCCAACAAATGATTAGAGAGAACTGGATTTTTATTTATACTGGATTCTTGAGTTGAGTTGATTTGTTTAACTTCTTCAGAAATTATCTCAGTCGTGGTAATCGTGTTAATTTCCTCTTTATTGATGCAATTAGACGAATTAAAATGGTAAACTGACTGGTAAACCTCAACATTTGCACTTTGAATAAGTTCAGGTTCCTTATAGATATCATCCCACTTCTGACACCAGTTGTAAAAATGTGTTGTTGAATGTGTTGGCAAATCTCTATTTTTACTATGAAATAAAAGTTATCAACAAAGCTAAACTAGCCCAACTCAATATATCAAGGAATTGTGTTAGGCTAATTTAGTGTTCAAGAAAATAAAACAACTATGCCAAGAGAAAAATAACGATCAACAATAAACTCTTTTAATTCAACACAATAAAATCACATACGAGGGAGAGAGAATGGCACGGATAAATCTTGATTTCGATTTGAGTTTATTATCCAAAGATTCCAAAGGAACGATCTTCTGTAGTAACAATATCGATGGAAACATCAGAGAATCACTCGATTGTATAACGAAATTTTGAGGAAAACAGATTATATGGAGAGATGCACTTTCAGGGGAAATATTGATGAATTGGTTAGCAGAAAATTCCTTTGCAAACCGATTTTACGAAAAAATAATTTGTAGAAAATGTTCCTATCTTCCAATAAATATTGCCAACATTATACGTTAATTAATTATCTAATTATCAATACATTTATTGATTTTTTTATTTAGCCAGATTTTGAACCAATATATTAAAATATTGCTGTATAAAACGTATCGCGGGATTCGATGATCTTGTCTCCACCTTTGGCTGGAAAGTCTCATTTGTATTGTCGATTTGTCAGCCTCCTTTCGCGCCATAAAACACTGCTTTCTCACAAGATTATTTCAAAAATCAAGTCAAAGTACTGAACAGTCCGCTCAACACTCTCTGGGTGGACCACCATTATCCGACTCATGGAGGAAACCCTCAAATAAACCATCCTTTGACAAAAATACACAAACAAACAAATAAAAACACACACACATCACCCACAATGAACAAAAACAACCATGCACAGGGAATACAATAAAAATATAAAAAAATATCGAGAGATACTACACAGACCATCGAAGAAAACTTTTTTATTTATATCAAACTAATATATCAAACATATATATGTTAAATAGTGTGTATTGTGGATAACCTTTTGATAACCATACCCATAATAAGCGCTATTAACAACAATAATTGAAGATTTACTAGTCAAACACTATTTTTATTCACAAAGAAAATTATCTGAAGATTCTTCCTTATTTTTAAAATGATTTATTATTATTTTTCATCAAAAAACATTTCCAAATAAAATTCTTTCATAAAATATAATTAAAATTTTATCAATTTCATACTCGAATAAACGAAAGCAAAATATTCTTTTATTTATTCAATTTCTGAGCAAATTTTGGTCTTCCTCAATTTTTATCACAGAATGAATGACCTGTGGTCTTTTGCGTTTGTTTAACATAATACGTGAATTTAATACTATTTAGGAAGTGTATTAAAGTTTTTATTTAGCAATTATCCGTCCCACACGGAAGGCAAATATATTTCTAATTTACGTTTTGAATGATCGTCTTTCACCTGTTCTACTTTGTCGAGAAATTGTTCGCTTTTACTATACATAGACAACTTTTGAGGAACGATTACCGTTTTCGGATATTTCACTGATTCTTTACAATTTATTGACTCGAGGTCAGTGGACCTGACAATTTTGGTAGACGTTTGTTCAATCAATTTTCGGAGAGAATCATTTCTAGATGCCTTTATATGGTCTTCTGTACAGTATCTGAAACAAGAAATACATAATCCGTATCCGATCGCAGTGAATGGTCGAATGCTGGAGGATAAATCTGACGACATTTTATTGGCACATTTGCAACCAAGGGCCGGAACAAGGGGTCTGCTTATTGTCATGTATTTTTCAGTATTCGGTTTCTTATAAATCGGAGATTTCTTTGAGTTTCCGGAATAAATAGTTTTGTAAAGATTATTTATTTTAGGCCGTTGTGGCTTATTCAATACATTTTGTTTAATCACCTCTGTCAGAGAATTCTCGTCAGACTTTGCCTAAAAGAGTATAAATATTTATTGTTATAATTTCAATATCAAGTTTTGTTACGAGAATTGATACAGACAGGTTATGTTTACATTTCAAGACAAATAAAGAAAAATATTTGCTCTTCTTTCTTTAAAAAGTCTAAAATTTCCGACAAGAATGTGTTTGGAATGATAAATTAATTCCTTATGAAAATAATAACAAAAATAATCTTATTTATCGTTATACACAACGTGTTGTTGTGTTTAGTATTGTGCTTCTGCCACCCAGATGGAAGATTGATATTTTAAGTGTTTTGAACCGTCGGATTATTCCGAAAATTTGAAATATAAGTAAAAACTTTAAAATTATATCAATATTGCTGTGTTGTACAATATTTTTGGTTCTTTATATATAAATTATAGACTCACGAATTTCGTTATCCTTTTATATGAATGATTGTGAAGACGTAAAACAATGTCTGTAATATATTGAATGAGAGGCAGTTTTATTTTGGGACCATAATTTAGAAAAATGTGTATTTTTACATTCTTTATATTAACTTTATATTATATATATATAACTTTAAAGGTTCACTATGTTAATTATATCTTTAAGAAATATCAATAAAAGAAATAAATTAATTAACAAATGTAAATAAAAAAAATCCTTTTGATAATTAATTATTTCCTTTTGATAAATTTAAAAAGAAAATTTTCACATTTTTACAAAAATCTCAAATTTCTAAACATAAAAAAATAATTAAAAAGAAAAATATATTTTAATGCAAAAGGAAAAGTGAACCGAAAACGATAGAACTATGTCCAACATTTAAATAACAAAAAAATTGTAAATAACTAATAAACAAAAAATGTTGAACAAAAAATAAATGATTTTTGTTTAAATAATAATTAAAAAAATTGGAAAAAACGAAAGTGTGGAAGTTGTAACAATGTTCATGTAAATAAATGGATTGCAAAAAATGATCGAATTCGTCTTATTTATTTTTATTAAATTCAATTGTTTGTCAATTATGATTTTCAAAATGCGTAAGGGTGTGAAATTGCATATCTATGTCGCGTGCCATATTGTTATCACTTTTCGAGTATCGACCTCAACGATCAAGAAGCTGGTGGCTTTTCGAATCGACTCGTCAACGGGAACAACGATCGAGCCACGATCTTTCATTATCTGGATCACGGTGGGCAGGGGTGTGGTGGCGACCCTTCGAACGCACGAACACCACAAAAAACAGGGTAAACTTTATCGATCGACGAGCGCATCTTCCCGTGTCACATTTCAGCACATGACCACTCGACTCGTTCCGCGAGATGCCCGGAACATATCCCGGGTACATCAAACAGCAACTTCAACACCATGGAATTTGGAAACCTGTTTTTGAAGGCCTTTTATTCAATCGATTTTCTTCAAAATTTGCACACTTACTCATTCTGGATGAAAATAAATGATTATGTAAAAATTTGATCGAAAAAAACTTTTTAAGCTCCAAAAATGGTAAAAAAACGGAAAATTCGGAGTTCCCGAACAATATTAATTTCAAGATATTTATTTATAAGTTATAAAAGTTTATATTAATTTTTAATGTATTTTTTAAATTAATATTTTTTAAATTTTAAATTTTTTAAATTTAAAAATTTTTGTTGGTAAAGTAGAGTTCTGCGTGCATAAAGAATGGATATAAAAAAATTAATTTTTTGATTTACTAGTTCGTGTTTATTTCTTACATAAATTAAATTTAATATTCAAATTGTTTGTACTATCGTTGTCGTGTGAGAAGATTTATCCTGTATTTAAATTTATGTAATTACTGTGTGAATAAAAATCAGCTTGTTAGAAGACCAAAGATCTGCACTAAAACATATTTAATACAACTAAATCACAAACACACATACATCAGTTATATACAGAATAAAGGGAGAGTCAAAGGTTAACTCTGCTCTCGACCCCGTAATAATTATATAATACAAATTTAGAATTATTCTAAATTTGTTGATTGCATAATATGTATTAAATTAATTTAAATTTAATTTTATAATATCTCACATAGCTATTTAAAATTAGAGTTTTTTAAATGAAGCAACTATTATAAAGTGGTAAATAGAAATTTGAAATCAGACTCGACTTTTTCCTTACACTATCCGCGGAATGGACTTTTCGGAAATGTAGAAATAAAGTACACTTTAATCAATATTTTTCAGTACGATTTTATAATAATATTTTAATCAAAATACTTAAAATCTATTTGGAAGTGATTTAAAACGTAATGTAAAGATTTATTTAATCAAAGATAAGGTATTTAAAATGACTTAAAATATTTTTGAAAGTAATTTCAAAATATTTAGTAAGGAATTGTAATTGAAATTTGTTCGAATAATTATAGGTTTAGAAATAGAATTTAAATTTATCAAGGAGGAACGATGTCTAACTACGAAAGTTTTGTGGACAATTGTCCTGGAGGATATTCGAGTTGTGATGTCAAAAAAGTATTGGAAATCATATTAATTTTTTTAATAGTGATAATTCAATTCCAGAACTGAAGGTGTAAAAATATAACGAAGCAGTTTTTTGAAAATCTATTCTTTTTCTTCTTTCAAAGTATTTCCCTTCTGATTCAATATAACTTTTACAGCGTCTCAATAGTGTGATTTAAATGCCTTCACAAACTCATTTTCGAAATTGCCTCTAGGGTGCCAGTTGACAATTTTTGGATGATTTACCTTTGTTTTCAGGTCATTTATTTGACAACTGATTTTAGGAAGGTTGGATTGTTGTTTGTTGCTCACGCCTTCTGTCTGGAATGTTGTTCTATGATCAAATTTTGTTTCTTCAGTTGGTCCGTGAAACTAATTTAACGTAGAGATTTGTTTTGCGAAAATCCTCTATTAAAATTTGATGAATTGTTTTTTGTTGATGTTTAATCTTCTTTGATCATTCTCTGTGTACCATTGCAAACGTTAGATTCTTATACTTTTCGAATCTACTCATCTGTTTGAATTATAGTTGGTTAACCCCCTGATTCAAAGTCCTCCACCAATTGTCTGCATCTAAAAATCGTTTGTACATACTAAAAGTCTTTGAACATGATAAAAAATCTATGCAATAAACGTTTTGCATGATTTTGGAAGTTTCTGTTACTATGTGCTAATTTTGCGTGAAATTTATAAACAGAGCATTAAACAAGCATCTTAAAGGCAATATAGAAAGGGAGCTTGAGAAGGTATTTGAATCAATCTATTAAGTTGCTGTGAAAAGTTATGTTAACCGTATAACGCTTAAACAGAAACTAGAGATGGTATGATGTAAAATGATACACTGCACTAATATATGATATTGCAGTGACTGTAAAATCTCAACCAGTCATATTTAAAGCAGAATAAGGTCATTGACTAATTACTTTGTTTATATAGACGTGATAAAACTTGAAAAATTTCATAAACATTCTTCTAAAGTCACTGAATGTTTATTTTTTCAAGCTTCCTCAAACGATGACGGCCGGCGTAAATGGGTTAAACCAGGATGAAAATTCTTTAAAAAAAGAAAAATCGGAGCTGTTTCATTTTCTTTTTAAACCCTCAGTCCCGGAATTAAATAACCGCAATATGTATTTCGACAGACGGATCGTAAATATATTAGGTGAACCAATAGTTCATTACAATTTTTGTGTTTTTCATTCTAATTGTTTTTCTACTAAATAAAGATATTTTAAATGCATGTTTTATATATTATTTGAAAGATTCTGAATCATAATATATATAACAATTTGTAATCCAATGTTTATTAAAGAAATTTTAACCTCTAGAAACATCATGAAACAATAGATACACGAATCCTTTAAAAAGTTAAATAACATTGAATCTAACCTCATAGACTAATGCCGTTTAAGTAGTCCTTTGTAAGTGAACTCTGAAGCAATCCATGAAGATATCGAAAGAAATTCCTCAACGAACACTGTTAGATTGTTCTTCAAACTCAACATTCCTAAAACATGGTGAATAATTGACGATCTACCGATGGGTGTCTTATGATGAAAAAAATGGTGGAACCAGTAGCAAAACATGATAGTTTCTCAAGTAAGACACTTTTGTGAGTTTGGTCGAATTTTTAAGGCATAATTTACTCTGAGTGACTTTTAAATGGTCAAACTATCAAATCCGATCTCTATCGCTCCCAACTTGATTGGACTTGTGCATTGATCAATCGTAATTTGCTCTTCTGTAGCAAATCAAAGCCCCGGATTCAAACCATTGATACAAAGAGTCCTAACTTTGAATCTTGATTGTTTATTATTTGTTGTAAAATTAGGAAATAACTTTTGATTGACTTAATATAAATCCTTGATTTCAATTCATTTTACACAAGCGGCAGTTATTTAATTTTTTTCGTATACGTAGATGAAGTGCATAATCTCTTCAAAAAGTAGTTGAGAGTGTTGTTTGAACATTGATTTTTAGATCAAGAGATAATATTTATAATTACTTCTTAGAATATTTAAAATTCATGAAGCCTAAAATCCTAAAATCAGTATTACTCAAGTTTAATTTTTTACATTTACAAGTTTACTGATGTTCATGGACTGGTTTCCAATTCTAACCCAGTCATAGAATAATACCTCTCACCATGTGTCAATACGTTTTAATGGCTACGGAAAGGTTAAGAAAATGAATAAAAACAATATAGCATTACTTATCCATTTTGTTGTAAGATGCTAAGACACTGTCCAGCGAGATATTTTATCCAGTATCCCTTTTCTTCCAACAAGATTTTGTTTCAAAGTTATCGTATCATTTTTCATTTAACAATTTTCGAAAAGGTTATTTACATTTAGTTTTCTCTTCAAGCTAGTTTTAAAACAAAAGGAATAATATAAGAATATGGAAGCAAAGTCTTCTTCAGTTGATCAGGACCCCTAAATATTCACCTAATTGATATTTTATTTTAGAACATTTTTCGTTTTTATGAAGTGATATAACTATTGTATTCTTTACAATCACTAACTGGTACAACGGTCAAGAGTACGTATCAGTTGATATACCGCTGTTCTCCGCGGTGAATACGGCGGTATCAACGCAGAATGGTGCGAATATCGTTTTACAGAACTAATTATTCAGTTGCGTCAAACTGTTAACGTTTCATTTATTTTTATAGTTCGGCACTCAATTAGTTTTATTCGGCTACTATCACTGCGGACCATCGTCGATTTGGATATTATTTTGCTTAAATGTACAAATAAAATTAAAATTATTTTAAATTTTTAGTATAAAATTATTTCACTAAACTAATATTATAAAATAAAATTAATTTAGTTATTATTTGTAATATTAATCTTTAATATATACGAAAGATAACAAAAAATAATTCCCAGGAAATAAATAAAATAAAATTATTTATATTTAATATTGTTTTTATTTATTTTTCTCTATGTATCAAATAGTTAATTTGATATATATTGAATGAAGGGCTGACATATATCAAACAAGAAATATAATTAATAACATATACTACTAGTAAGAATAAAATAATAATAATAATAATAATAAAAATAATAATAATAATAATTGTGCGGATAATTATAATAAAAAACTAATAAATGTATATTGCGTAATTTATATGTGGAAAGTTTTTAGGTGTGATCTTTGTATTGTTGTGTAATAGGTCACGACCGAAATAGTGTGTATGGTGAAATGAATGAGTGTATGTTTGACCCAGATTGATGACGGCATTAATCAATATATATATATAT
>MQRK01225904.1:0-12333 GCA_001938485.1 Girardia tigrina
TAGCTTTTTCACGTGTACTTCATTTGTCCTCCAATTTTCACAGCTGTAGTAAACCACCGGGAATACACAGCTGCTAATTATGTTCTTCTTATTCCGGAGAGACAATTTGTTGTTCTTCAGCACTGGTCTGATCGTCCGTAATTTCGCTGCTCCTTTCTGAATTCTGGCTTTGATGTCTGTACCTGAGCTTCCTCCACTTTCAATTATCGATCCCAGGTAGCAGAATTCGTCCACCCATTCTATTCCGGCATTCAGCTCATCTCTTGCCGTAATGTACTTTGCTCCATTGAGATTCAGGATCTTTGTTTTCCCAATGTTGATTTTGAGCCCCATATTCAAGAACACAGTGTTGAGTCACGTGAGATTCCGTTAGATATTTCCATAGTCTTCGTCCAGTAAGCACAGGTCGTCTGCATAAGCAAGTCTGTTCACGGTCAACTCTTTCCCATTGTATTTTAGTTTCACACCACCTGATAGTCCTTCTTTGATCGCGGTCTTAATTGCATGATCAAAGACAAGGTTGAATAGTAGAGGACCCAATACGCAACTCTGATGGACTCCTTTGTCCATAGTAAATTTATCCTTTCCAATGCTTCCTGTGAAACCTTCATGAAATTTCATGATGATACTTAGCATCCGATCCTGTATTCCAATTCCTTGAAGGCAATCCCAGAGAACTTTCCTGGGAACATTGTTGGACATTCAAATAGCCACTGTATGTCCACTAGAAGACATTCTGAAATTGATTGCTTCTTTCTCCCACTGATCTTTTTCAAAATATTCAAAAAATATGTCTTTATAAATTAAATCATTGAAATTTTTATTATTTTTATTTATTTCTTCGATTTTCTTTTCATTTCATATAAAATTCGTGATATGTTGAGCAATTAGTCTCCCACTTCTCTTGATTTGTGCTCCGATCTTGTTAATAAATATACATGTAATGGATGTAACGCCACACACATTGGAGAGACATCTCGTCATCTCTGTAAACGGATCAAAGATAAAATTTGATAATGGGAGCTTAAGACTTTTCTTGGAGCAGTATATGAAATTTCTTTTGAAATTCCTTTATTTTTGAAATTAATTTTACCAAAAAAAATAAAGAGATTTTTTATATATATAATTTTTAAAATTTTTGTTAAACCAGAAGTTAATAATAACATAATAAATAGTACATTTTACTTTTTTTTAAATTATCAAATAATTAAAAATGTATTACCTCCTGAAGCTGAATTTCCTTTTTAGAAATTGATTTCAAAACATTAGATTCAATCACCTGAAATCATATTACTATTATTATTATTATTAATATTATTATTATTTTTTCGGAATTTTAAATGGATAATACCATTTTAATTATAATTCCACTGTAGTTTTCTCTTTTGCTCTCAAAGATAATTGTTTAATTTGTTCAAAAACTTAAATTGTTTAACCATATTGAAATGAATTGTTTGCTGTTTATATAGATATAATAATATGTATACACGTGGATATATTAAATAATAATTAAGAATTTAAATATTAACTAAAGAAATGAAGCATAATCATTTCAAAAGATTTGAATTTTGTTCATTTTAAATAAACTATTATTATTGTTATGACTCATCGAGCTACTTATTGTTATTCGAACATGTTAGAGTCACTCATAACATCCAAAGTATAATTCACGAGCCCGAATAAAACGAAAATCGATTAACGAAATTAAAATTTACCAAAGCAATTTCTTCAAGAAAAATAACTCCACAATCGATAATAAAATTGTATTTTTATAATAAATGCGTTTTCTTCAATTACACGATTCCAATTCACAAATTCAAAAAATGTCCTTATTTAAGCAACATTATTTTGTTTAATAATTAATTGTTGTTTTCTAATTAATTTTAATCAAAATCTTCTGAGGAACTTTTCTTGCTAACGATAAACTTGGATATCGTAATTTTCTTTTTATAGTTTTATAATTTTTTTGATTTTAAGTAATAATTTAATTTTCAGGATTATTAAGAACATTTAAACAAGTCTCGTTTGAATGTTTATTACAATCACATTTAGAGTCATTATGACTCTCAGAAAGTCTTTCATCGTTTGTCATCCTTCTAATTGGTTTTCTTATTTCTGTTTTTAATCATGATTATTCGAACAATTTTTCTAAATTATTTTTTTAAATATTTAGCCTCTAAAAATATTAATTTAAAAAATAATAATTTTTACCATTTTTCAATAAATCTTAAAATAATAAAAATGTCATCAAATTATCAAAAATGCATTTAATTTAAATTTTACTAAAATATATTAAACTTAATTTAAATTGTGTTCGAATAGTCACTTTAAATTTAAATAAAAAATACCAATTTCCATCTGGGTGGGAGAATCACCATTCGAAATTCAACATACTTAAATCAACATACCGCATCCATACATTTACACATTCAAACAAATTAAAATATTCCTCACACCCCCCTCGGTTTAAATAGCTTTAGCCATTTTACATTTCTGATCAGGATCCTGTCGTCCTCTAGTTATATCTCATAACTTCTTTCGTCTCTTTGATTTATAATTTTAGCTGGTCCCATATAACGGTCATCATCTTTTGATGGGTTAATTTTATTTATCAAGACTTTTTCTCCGACCTGAAATATTCCCTTTGTTTCAGTTATATTTTTATTTTCTTTTTCTCCATTTTTTCTTTCTGCTGTAGTTTTCCACCAATGTCTTAGTTTTCTTCCGAAAATTATTTCAGCTGGAGATATTCCTGTTGTTGCTTGAATTGTACCGTTTAACATGAATTCTATTTCTGCCAACATTTCTNCCCAATCTCTATGCATTTCATCCTTTAATCGTATATTTATGGCGTCTCTTATTGTTCTGAATTGTCTTTCTATGATCCCGTTAGTGTTGTGGTTATAAGGGCTTGAATAGACTATCTCCGTATTAAATTTCTTCGTCGTTTCTTTAAAGAGTGCTGATTCGAAAGTTTTTCCTCTATCAACGTGTATCTCTTTTGGTGGTCCGAATTTCCAAATCCATTTCTCTAATAGTACCTTTCGTGTAGTCTTCTCGTCTTGGTGTGCCACTGCGGTCAAGCTAATGTACCTACTAAATTGATGAATTATTGCTAAAATGTATTGGTATCCATTCATAGTCCTTCTGAATGGTTCGCAAAAGTACATGTAAATTTTTTGAAATGGTTCGTCGGCAGATTGTTTAATGTGTTTTTCTTTCGTTTTTGCCGTCAGCGTTTTCCTTTTCTCGCAGTTTTCGCAACTTTGTACGACTTTCTTTATCTGTTGTCTTATTTCATTCATATCGAAATCATCTTTTATGTAATTGTATACTTTCTTACTTCCTGCATGGCATAACATTTTATGTATATCTTCTATAAAGTCTGTTCTCTTCTTCATAGGGATCCAATATTTGTTATCTCTTGTCGTCACGATATTGTTTTTCAGTACCCATTCTTTTGTCTTTCCCATTTTAATATATTCTTTAATCTGTTATATTTCTTCATCATTCGTCTGCCAAATGAACTCTTCTGAATCTTCTGTTAATGCTAGGATTCTAGTTTTAACTTTTCCTTTTTTAGCGTCATCGTGCATTGTCTGACATTGTACACATAGTTCACATGTATTTCTCGACATTGCGTCTGCATTGGTGTGTTTTTCGCCCTTACTGTATTCCATCATCATGTCTAGTCCACTAAGGAAGTTTATCCACGTTTGGAATTGTGGAGTTATTGGGTTCTTTGCTGTCATCATGAATGTGATGGCCTTATGGTCCGTTCTAAGTAGAAACTTCTTTCCGTATAAGAAATGTTTGAAGTGTTGGGTAAAGTAATAGATTACCAATAATTCTTTTCTTGTAATACATTATCCTAGTTCGGGTTTGTTCATCTTGTGGGATCCATATGCAAATCCCTTCCGTATGCATCCTTCTGTACCAGTACTACCCCGATTGTGTCAAAACTGTCGTCTGTATCCAGTATAAACTTTTTTTCGAAATCTGGATATGCTAGGATTTTTTTTATGCAATGTTCTTGTCATTTTATCTTTTAATGTCTGAAATGCTTCGTCACATTCCTTTGTCCATGTCAATTTTTTATCTTTATTTTTTCCACATAGCCCTTCCAGTATTTTTGAATATTTTGCATAATCCTTCAAAAATTTTCTTTTATAGTTCGTTAGCCCCAAGAAACTTCTTAAATGTTTAATGCATAAAGGATTTTGAAATTTTTCGATTGCTTCAATTTTCGTTTTATCCGTCTCTATACCATTTTTGCTCACGACATATCCTAAAAATTTTGTCTTTTCTACCATGAATTGACACTTTTCAAGGTTTATCCGAAGGCACGATTCTTTAATCTTTTGAAATATGTGTTCGATTCGTTTGAAATGTTCTTCTTTGTCTTTTGCGAAGATTAGAATGTCGTCCAGGTATACCACTGCTTCTTTCCAGTTTAATTCTCCTAACACTCTTGTTATTAGTTCTTGAAATGTCGCTGGGGCAGCTGCAATTCCGAATGGCATTCTTTTAAAACAATATTGGCCATTCTTTGTCGAAAATGCTGTTTTCAATTTTGAATCGTTCTCCAATTCACCTTGATGATATGCACTCCCCAAGTCGATCGTGCTGAAGTATTTCGCTCCATTTAATGTATTTAGCATTTCTTCTACATTTGGCATTAGAAATGATGGTCTGATTGTGACTTTATTTAATTGTCGAAAATCAACACATACTCTGATATCTTGTTTGTCTTTTTTCCATACACATACTAGCGGAAAATTCCCAGGTGAACTGCATTTTTCAATGATATCATTTTCCTCGTAATGCTTGATAATATCATCTAGTTTTTCCTCAAAGTGTTTTGGCTATCGGTACGGTTTTACCAATATTGGTTCTTCTTGCGTTTCAATTTTATGCTTAGTTAGTGTGGTCTTCCCTATATCCCATTTGTCCACCATAAATATCGTTTTATAATCTATTGGTAATTTCATTAATGGTTCATCTATCTTATCTGCGTATATTTCCCTTATTCTTTTAAGTCTGTCTCCGTCAGTTAAAGTATCACGTATTACCAGCACTTCTTCGTTGTATCCTGTTTCTTTCTTTAGTTTTATGTTGAGTTTATTTAGGAAATCTATTCCTGCAATCATTTCGGGTTCAAAATCTTCTATCACAAAAAAATCCACTGTTTTCTGTTCTCTTTCAATCTTAATCTTTAGTTGTACTATTCCGTAATTTACTAGTTCCGAATCGTTAGCACAGTGTATGCGTCTTTTTATCTCCTTTATTTTGATAATTTTCATATTTTTGAGTACATCTACTTTAATTACATTGACTCGTGCTCCCGATTCCAGTAGACATCGTACTTTTTTATTCTTTATTTGAAATCCTATACTAGGTCTCCCTTTCAGTTCTTCATATTCTATTTTAAACTTTGATATTTTCATTATATCTGTGCTTCTTTCTTCATCTTTTTCTGTGATCAAACTGTCACATTTCTCATTGTGTATTTCTTTTTCACCATCTAATATACACAATTCTTAAGGAATATTTTCAACAGCATCCCATACACAACATACGTCATCATACAAGCAATCATTCATGCAGTCAAACACACCCATACATTCGTTTCTTAAGGAAGTGCACTGATCACTTCTCCCTGTGACCGTGCCTCCTCGTTTCCCAGTTCGTCTCTGAAATTTTTCTTGTTTGTAATATTTTCTCTTCTTGTTAGACTTCCTCTTTTATTCGATCTTTCCGACATTCTTTCCCACTCGTCATCAAAGTCTTCTAATTCTGCTACTTGGTCTCTTCTATTCGTATATCCCATCCTACCTCTATACTGTGTGTTTGTGTATTCTTTTCTTTCATTTTTTCTATTCATTGTATCTTCTCTTCCAGATTGTTCGCGTTCTCTAAATGTGTTTGGATTTTCATAACATTGTGTTCTTACATGACTGCATTTAACATTTGGGCATTCCCGTCTCGCATGTCCTTCTTCATGGCAGGCCCGACATATGATCCTTCTCACATTGAAATTTCTTCTTGGTTCTTCGATCTTTCTCTCTTCGTATCTTGGCCTCGGTCTTCTTGTTCTATATTCTACTTTCTTCATTCTTTATTTTCCTTTGTCGTGTACGCCTCCACTCTTATATTCCTGTCTTTAAGCTCAAATTCATAAATTTTCTCTTGAATATTTTTTATGTCTTCTGCTTTTGTGACATTTCTGAGAGTCATTTCTCTTCTTACTTCTCTATCTTCGACGGTGTTCTCGTACGCTAGATCAGAAAGTTCTTTTTTTCCTAGTTTTTTCTCAACTAGTTTTCCCACTAGTTCATCAATCTTTTTAAATACTTTTGATGGATTTTTATCCCCGATTCTAATCTCTACAAGCTCCTTCATTACCTCTAAAATATTTTTCTCTTTTGAGAATGCATTTCTCATTCTCGTTTCTCAGCTTCCTCCTTGTGTCTTCTCATATTTGTTTATCGCTTCTGGGGTCATGAATGCTGTAACTTATATTGCTTTTCTTTCTTCCTTAAATCCCAAAATCTTTGAATATCTCTCAAAGCTAATTAGGAATTCTTCTAATTTTGCTTCTGACCCATCGAATGTGTCCGGTCCCTTGATAATTGGTGTCATGTGGTCGTGTGTCGCCATATTAAGAACATTTAAATAAGTCTCGTTTGAATGTTTATTACAATCACATTTAGAGTCATTATGACTCTCAGAAAGTCTTTCATCGTTTGTCATCCTTCTAATTGGTTTTCTTATTTCTGTTTTTAATCATGATTATTCGAACAATTTTTCTAAATTATTTTTTTTAAATATTTAGCCTCTAAAAATATTAATTAAAAAATTAATAATTTTTACCATTTTTCAATAAATCTTAAAATAATAAAAATGTCATCAAATTATTAAAAATGCATTTAATTTAAATTTTATTAAAATATTTTAAACTTAATTTAAATTGTGTTTGAATAGTCAATCACTTTAAATTTAAATAAAAAAATACCAATTTCCATCTGGGTGGGAGAATCACCATTCTAAATTCAACTTACTTAAATCAACATTCCGCATCCATACATTTACACATTCAAACAAATTAAAAGATTCCTCACAAGGATATTCTGCTTAAATTAGTTAAATTTCTTTGCATCCTAATTTCTTATTAAATTCAAATTTTCTATTTTGTCAAATCACCTCTTACAGAACATTTTGGCAGAAATGGTGTGCCAAAAGAGAAAAAATAAGTCGAATGGTTCATTCTGATTGGTCAATAAATCAGAGCGAACCTTCGAGAGATTGTGAAACTAACCGTAATTTTAAAATCCATTTTTACTAATTTTTTTGTTCACAATTTTTTGAATTAAACTTGTGAGAAGTGGTTACAACATCAATGTGATGAATGTTTTGAATTGTGTGTTGATATTGTGCATGTTGTATGTTGATTCGGATTGTGCCTCTCCTACACAGATGGGTGATTGGTATTATCTTTGATTCCTACTAATTAAAAATAATTTAATTTAATTTTAAAGTAAAAAAGATTTAAAATAATTTTTGAATGTATTATTTATTTTTTAATGTAATTTAAAATTTTAATATTATAATTCAATATCTACTTTTTTAAAAATGTTTAGATTAAATTTTAACCAATTAGATTCTTTATAATTAATAATTTTTATTAACAGATTTTCATTTATTGAAAATAATTAGTATGAATATATTGGTTAAGAAAATGTTTAATAGTGAATGCGCTTGTGATATTAATAAATGTTGTAAAACTCATATTGATGTTGTTAATAATCAATTTCAGAATTCATTTTTTAACACCAAAATTTATTAATAGTTGTTTTATATATCATTTCGCTCCTGGTCGTTGTCTTCCACTTTGGTTAAATCTGTAGAAAGTGTTAATAAACTAGGTTCGTTGTTAAATAAGAATGGTTATTCTAAATCTTTTCGAGAAAAATTAATAAAGTAAACAGTAGATAAAATACTTTTGAAAGATTTTTCGAAAAATCAGAGTTTGGCTTCTCCTGATGGATCTAAGAAAGAAATCGAAGGATCATTAGATATGAATAATATGCCAAAATATTGTTTAATAGTACCTTATTTTGAAGGATTTAAAAACTTTAAAAATGCATTGTTAAAAGCAACTAACAATGAATTTAATTTAAAAATTATATCACGATCTCATAAAATTCAAAATATGTTCAGTAATAAATCTATTACACCTTTAACACTTTGTTCTGATATTGTTTATGAATATAAATGTAATGGATGCGATACCACATACATTGGAGAGACTGCCCGTCATCTCTGTAAACGAATTCAAGAATATGGTCGAAAAGAGAGTAAGAGTAATATTGCAGAACATAGGAAAAAATGTAAATGTGATGTTAATTTTGATAATTTCAAAATTCTGTGTAAGCATTTTGACAGTTATTGGGAGATAGTGTCGTGTGAAGCATTGTTAATTAGGTCACGTTGCCCTAAAATCAATGTTCAATCGGCAGTCTAAACTAGCTTATTGAGAATTTTTGATTAGCATGATTTCATGCAATCGATTACATAATCATCATTTTTGTATTTATATACAGATGAATTGATTATTAATTAGTGACCTGAAGATGACGGTAGATCCGTCGAAATATATTGTCTTAAAATATATTTTTAAATGGATGATTTTGGTTATTAAAAGAAGATTTTCATCCGGACTTCGTTTTATCAATATTTAGTTTATTAATTTTTGTGCTCGAGTCATTATATTTCATCATCAAGCAGCAAAACTAAAATTTAATTACTATAAATACTAAAACTTTAATTTTTTTCCTATTTGAAAATTCCAATAGAATAAACAGTACCATAAATCTGGTACGGTTTTACTATCCTGGTCGGTGTAGGTATTCATAGTTTCTAGTCTATACTTCCTTAATTCCTTTCTTTTTATTAACTTACTTTCTACATATATATGGAATTTAGAAACGTTTTTAAGGGTTTTTACTCAATCAATTTTCTCCAAACTTTGCACACTTACTCATTCTCAATGACAATAATTGATTATGTAAAAATTGGATTGAAAAAACTTTTCCAGATACCAAAATGGGAAAAAACGGAAAAATCGGACTTCCCGAACAATATTAATAGAAAGATATCTACGTATAAATTATAAGTAGTTTATATTAATTTTTATTGTGTTTTTTAATTAAAATTTTTTAAATGTTGTTTGCAATGTAGAATTCTGTCTGCATAAAGAATGGATATAAAAAATTTAGTTTTTTGATTTACTAGTTTCATGAAATAATAACAATTGTTGACTCATTTCGATCATACTATTAATTACTAATAAAGTAATTTAATTATACATATAATAAATATATAAAAGAAAATTAATTTCGCTGGTATAATCATCTTCTTCAGGTCATAAAGAAATTATGAATTTTAAACTGAATTTTAATATAGGCAAACAGTGATCGTGTAATCGATGAATATTGGTGTCATCTAAAAGCACTCAATAAGATTGTCGAGAGACATGTTTGCACATAATCTTAGAATCTAAAGATCAAACAGGCCCCTCTCTCCCAATAACTATTAAACTGAACACACAGAATTTTAAAATTATTTATGTTAATATTTTCATTTATCCAAATAAGTGAATAACAATGGTTACTCAAAATCAATTTTTGAGACGTTGACAAAAGAAACGATTAATAAATTAATCAATAAACCTTATAAAACAAAGCTTAAAAATGACATTAAAGAATCACTAATTTTAAAATATGTTTGGAGAGTTTCATTTTCCAAAGGTTTTTTTCGATTTTAACGTTCAATTTCGAAATGTGTAAATAATGCTTTTAATTTAAAAATAATATCATCAACATATCAAATCGAAAATGTATGTTGTAATTGATCTCCAATCCCATTTGGTTTGTGTTTGGTTCTCGTCTATCAATTTACATGTAAAGGGTTCAAAGTCACATACATTGAAGAGATGTCTTGTTATTTATGTTGGAGAATTCAAGAAAATGGCCGTAATCTGAGAATCAAAATTTGCATCAAACGTATGATATCAACTTTTTGCACTAGTACTTTTAAAGAATTTTATGTATTGATTTTTGCACTTTTGCACATGTGCAACTTAAAAAGCCCTGTGCTAGCACATTAAAAATGTGCGCAACAATGTGCACTATCAAATAGCACTTTTAAAATATCGATTAGTACATCTGGGCACTGTGCAGTGATCGATTAGCACTTTTTTCTACGGTTACTATGGAAAGGGTCACAGTTGCTATGGATACGATAACTGTTACCATGGTTACAACCGCCTTGAATCACTGTATCCGTTATTAATGAAAAATGTCCCTTGGTTACTGTTGCTATGGTAATGGAAACCGTTGCTGCCTAAGCTAAGGAACCGGGAACCAATGAGAAACATTTCAAGGGTACCAAGGACCAATCAGAAGCGTTGTCAAGTGAATCGGAACCGTTGCTAAGGTGACCGCGACCGTTGCTTTGGTAACCGGCACCGTTGCCATGGTAACGGGTGACCCCCCAAGGGAGGTGTGGGGGAGAATACCCATTTTCCCCCTACTACGCAAACTCAAGTACTAATCGTCGATCTGAAGGTAGCTGCGACAGGAGAGTCAAAGTGAGTCCCTAAGAAACCTATCTGAACTGCCGCCTTACAGATCTAACTGCGAGAGGAACCTTCAGAAGCTTTTTTGTGGATGTGTAAAGTTCACGTACACAGCAAAATGTATGCAGAACCATTGGACGCTACCCATGACATATCGGTTCTCAATGGACTACCAAAGCGTGCACATGATCGAAAGGCCTATTGAGGGACTTAGAGATTTAATTGGTTTGGGTAGACCATCTAAAGTGCCTATAGGCTCAATGCCATTCTTGAAAGAGATGGGAGGCTCACATTTAGCATCAAATAATTAAAGTATGATATTCACATCTTTTTGGAACTATACCAACTATGCTTTCAATATAGTTACTTCGAATTAATATACAATATATTAAAATGAAAGACATGAAAATCAATTACTGAAAATTATAATTAATAACTATAAATTGATATCGTTCCCTAACTCTTTCAACTATAGTTCCATTCCCACGCATTTTTGTCAATAATTAATAAACCATTATTAAATGGAAATAATTAAATAAATTATTAATAAAAAGTACAATAAGTCTATATATTTAATTGGACAAATCTATTGTTTTATTTTGGTTAGTTTTAAAATATTTTTTTGTTCTCAATAGAAAAGTATTATAGTTAAATGTAATTTGTATCTTAATTAATATATATTATTTTGACTGTAATTTACCTGAAAATCATAAACCATAATAAATATACTTACATATTTTTTTAATAATTTTTAAATCCATATTATGTTTCTAAGATATAAAAAATTAAATAGCAAAGTCAAAACATTTTTAAAAAATCTTAAATTTCAATTAATTATTTGATTAATTTAATTTATGAAATAATTAATAAATTAAAATTTAAAGTATTAAAATTTTTCTATTTATACATTAAATTTTTAATATTTAAAAAATATTATTTTGACGCTAAATTTAAGAAATATTTTATAGTTTATTATTTAGGTAAAAATATTTAAATGTTCGAAGTTTAACTCTAATAAATAATGTACTTAGTTTCTGTGTATATTAAAGTGGTTGTTTAATGTTTTGTATATTGTTCTATGAACCTTAATAGTTTGGTTTATTTAATGTTGTTGGTTAAGTTGAATACGTAAAATTCATGGTGATTTAATATTTTTAGATTAGTCTCAACTAAAAGGAGTCTAAAAGCGCTCCCAACATCTGTTACTGTAGTTGAAATTACAAAAATTATGTCAATAGTAAATTTGTTAAACCATTAAATATATTGTTCACAATTCCTTAACTATTTAATCTTATAATAAAACGTGGTATATAGAGTTAACAACTTAAAGGTGGTAAACCAAATGAAAGGATTATACGTTCATTGACTTTACTGTTCTCTACCATAACCAACTGTCGCAAAACCAAAGATCATTTTGAAATATTTTAGTTGTTTTATAATTGCATTTGTAAATTTTACATTTTAATTTTAACATCCTCCTGCATTCATCGTGTATTTGCTAAGTTGTAGAATATGAACATCATAATCGACTTACACTTCTAAATGACACAAACTATTAAAAATTAGAAATAATAACAATATAACGGATAACATGAAATAGTAGGACACCTACTATTTTAATAGTAGGTGGAAAAAAAATTGAAAAGGCGCCCAATATTGGTTTACACCTACTATTTGGTGCTTTTGTTTTGAAC
>MQRK01225904.1:12383-23070 GCA_001938485.1 Girardia tigrina
GCAATGCTTCACACGACACTCTCTCCCAATAACTGTCAAAATGCTTACACAGAATTTTGAAATTATCAAAATTAACATCACATTTACATTTTTTCCTATGTTCTGTAATATTACTCTTAATACATTTTCGACCATGTTCTTGAATTCGTTTACAGAGATGACGGGCAGTCTCTCCAATGTATGTGGCATCGCACCCATTACATTTATATTCATAAACAATATCATGCATTCGATTACATAATCATCATTTTTGTATTTATATACAGGTGAATTGATTAATAATGAGTGACCTGAAGATGACGGTAGATCCGACGAAATATATTGTCTTGAAATATATTTTTTAATGTATGAGTGTTGTTATTAAAATAAAATTTTCGTCCGGATTTCGTTTTATCAATAATTTTTTATTCAGTTTTGTTAATATTTAGTTTCTTAAAAACTATTTTTTTCTCATAAATACATCTTTAACAAGTATATTTCTTTAAGAAAAAAACCAAATTAATTTGGTCTTTGATATTAAAGAGAAAATATAGCTTACAATATTTGTTTCAATAAATTTTATATAATTTTAGACATTGAACGTTATTATATTTCCTGATCTTTTATTTTTAATTTGTTAATTGAATATTCTGAAAATGGCGTCCTAATAAAATAATTAATTGATCAGAAATTATCATAGAATAATATAAAATAATGTGTTGAATAATAATTTTCATTTTCCCTTTTATAAAAAGTGTTTGTTCAATTGAATTGATTGTGTTGAAGATTTTGAAGTTAAATAACTTCCATTAACGAATGAAATAAAAAATGAAAAATAATGTACTTTTAAAATCAAAATATCAGGAAAGAAATTTCTTAGATATTCTCTTGTTGTCCTATATTTATCTTTCACAACTTGTTACAGTCGGTTTTGTTTCGAATCAACAAGTGACGATTGCTTCTTCTAATATGAAGTATCATTAAGTCACTTTTGAAAATGCGGTCTGTCATAAAATAAGGAAATAAAAGCAATATGGCATCACGATTTCTTGAGATCCGCAAAAAATATAAAATCCAGTTACACTGGTATAACAGAAGAGAGAAGATTAATGACGATGATGATCTTCATTACTCCATCAGCAATCACAACATTTTCAGAAGCTGATGGAAATACATATAAAGAAAAACTAAAAATGACATTTGTAAAAGCAAAATCTCTGTTTGACACAATGAAGGATATTTTAAATCTCAAATCGGGATCTTCAGATCCCGAAGAAATGTTAAAAAAGCCGAAGATTAAGTAACAATATTAACAGAAAGTAAACTTTCTAAGAAAAAGTTGCTCAACCTTGTTTGCATGAATATGGTTAACGATTATGAGGTGAAAAGAGAATTGAAATTGAGAGGAGCTACCGAAACAAAGGACATAAAAGATGTAGTTTCAAATATGTATGAACTACGCAAAATGGAAAAAGATGAAACAGTTGTGGCATACAATACGGTAGGTAACATGATGAATGGAAAACGTCAGGGAAACGTAAACCACACTATAAAGAACGAAACAAACAAAGAAATTTCGAAAATAGGTACAGTAATCAAAGAACTAATGAATACAAACCGAACAGTAAGTATGCAAAAGTTATAAAATACTGGATATGCCACGAAGAAGGATACGTAAGAAGAAACTGTCCAAATATCAAGTGTTCTTATTGTAACAGAAATGGCGATGTCAGGACGCAATGCTACATGCACAAGGATAGATTTAAAGAACGAGAGCAAGACGTCAAAAAAAATGAATGAACAAGAAGAAATCAACATAGACCTCAAAATTGAAGATATCATATTGTATAAATGCATAATGGCAATAATTACAGCGAATACGAAGAAACGTGATCAAATAAAGGAACCTCGAGGAAAAGAATATTTACAGATAATAGACAAGTATACGACAAAGACCAGAGAAACGAGGATACACGATCACAAGGATAAGCGATCAGTGTGCTTCACTAAAAATTAAAAATGTTTGTGAGTGTGATTGTGTGTGTAATGGTATGTATGACTGTATGCGTGATTGCGTGTTTGAAGAAACCCCTCTTGAAGTTTGTGAATTATATTGTTTGAAAGAAGAATTTGAAACATACTGTTTTGATAAGGAGCTAAAGACAAAATCACAAAAGTTGAAACAGGAAGAAATGTTGAAAGTATCAAAGCTTCATATTAGATATGACAAATTGAATGGCAGAATAGACATTGAATTAAATACAAAGAATATGAATGTTGAATGTCTTTTGGATATCGGTGCGAAAGTAAATGTTGTTAAAGCAGATATACTTAAAAGTATGAAAGATTTTCAGATAAAAAAGACGAGTAAACGCATTCATTGTGCAAATGATTCAGAACTTATAAATTATGGAATTGTTAAATTAAAAGTAATAATTGAAGGAGTACAAAAAATTATAGAGTCTTATGTAATCAAAGAACTCAACCCAGAAATGATAGCAGGAGTTGACTTTTTAGACAAATTCGGAATAAAACTAAACAAGGAAACTATAGATTCAGATGATATATTCATATATATATTTGTAATAATATAATATATATTTATAGATTCAGGTGATTAGAGATAGTCCAACAGATGATGACAGACTAAAGAGAATTAAAGAAATATTTAACACCAAAGTTGACAACGAACTAATGAGACTATTAACAGAATATAAATCAATATTCATGGCTGACAAGTGGGATGTTCGGAAAACTTCCTTAACGAAACACAAAATAGAAACTCGTGGAGAACCAGTCTTAGTGAAGCCTTATCGACTACAACAACATTTTGAAGAGAAACTTGATGATGTCATTAGAAATTTTGAAGAAAACGGTATAATTGAAAATTGTAGTTCTCCATGGAAATTCCCTCTGGTGTGTGTATGGAAAAAAGAGAAACAAGACATCCGAGTATGCGTCGATTTTCGATAGTTAAATAAAATTACGGTAAGGCCGGCATTCCCCATGCCAAATGTGGATGACATGTTAAACACTTTGAATGGAGCAAAATATTTTAGTACAATCGATCTGGGAAATGCATACTATCAGGTTCAATTGGAAGAAGAATCAAAGATTAAAACAGCGTTTTCAACAAAGAATGGTCAATATTGTTTTAAAAGAATGTCTTTTGGAATTGCAGCGGCTCAAGCAACTTTCAAAAATTAATGGTGAAAGTTCTGGGAGATTTGAATTGGAAAGAAGCAGACGTGTATTTTGGATGATATTTCGATTTTTGCAAAAGATAAAGAAGAACATCTTCAAAGAATACATAACGTATTTGAGAGAATTAAAGAATCTAGATTGAGATTAAATCCAGAAAAATATCAATGTTTAGTAGAAAAAACTTAATTTTTAGGATATTTCATAAGTAAAGAAGGTATTGAGACAGATAAAACAAAGATTGATTCCATTACAAAATTTCAAAACCCGTCATGTATCAAACATTTAAGAAGCTTTTTGGGTTTGACGAATTACTACACGAAATTCATAAATGCAATAGTTTTGGAAAGCTTATGTGGTAAGAGCAAGGATAAAAAACTGATTTGGACTGAAGTATGTGATGAAGCTTTTCAAAAATTAAAAGAAAAAATGATTAAGACACCAATTTTGGCATACCCTGATTTTTTCAAAGACTTTTTACTCGATACATATACGAGTTTTGTTACAATAGAAGCGGTGCTATCACAGAAAGACATGTGCGAAAGAGAAGGAGCAATTGCATATGGTTCCCATTCAATGAATAATTATTGCATTATTGGTTATTGCATTACAAGGAAAGAACTGCTTACAATTTATTATTTCACTCAACATTTTAAACATTTTTTGTATTGGAAAAGATTTTTGTTACGAATGGATCATAAAGCTATCACTTTTATGATGAATACGAAAAATCCTATTACACCACAGTTTCAAACATGGATAAATTTTCTGAGTAGTCTTGACATGAAAATAGAATGTCGAAAAGGTGAGAAACATTCAAATGCTGACGCAATGTCTAGAAATTCTTGCGAATTGTGTAGGCAGTTTCAGACTATGCATGAAGAAGCCAAGAAAGGAAAGATCAAGACGAGAATTCTTTCAATGAACGAAGAGTCAAAGGGTTTCAAATGACAAAAGAATAATGAAGAAATAAAACAAATTGTTGAAGATATCAGAAAAGGGAAAACGAGGACATGGACACTAAAAAATGACATCGTGTCAACTCAGGATAATAAATACTCCACCCCAAAAGAAAAACGAACAGATTTTATTGAAGAGATGCACAAACTATTATGCCATACTGGTAGTAAAAAGGTCTATAACAATCTTCGAGAAGATTTCGACATGGAAAATATGAGAAATTTCATTAAAGAAATATTCTAAAGTTGTTTAAATTGACAAGAAAGAGAAATTAACAGGAAAAACGAAAGAAAAGCATATAAAGTTATCGGCAGATGAACCTTTCCGGAAAATATACATGGACCTCTGTGGACCATTCAAAAGAAACATAAACGGATATCAATACGTACTTGCAATAGTAGACCAATTCAGTAGATATATTAGCTTGAATGCAGTTGCTAGTCAAGATGAAAATACAGTGCGTAAAGTGATATTGGACAGATGGATATGGAAGTTTGGACCTCCAAAAGAAATTCATGTTGATAGAGGAAAAAATTTGTTCAAAGATACAGCTTAAGGGTTCAAAGTCAAGAAAATATAATACAAATAATACAAATGGGATAGTTGAAAGACAATTTCGAACAATCAGAGATGCTATAAATATTAGAATGAAGGACGGATATCACAGATATTGGACAGATGTTTTGTCGGAAATAGAATTTATGTTGAAAATTACAGTTCAAGCTACGACAGGTGTTTCACCTGCTGAAATAATATTTAGGAGACGATTAAGACATTTGTGAAAGAACAATAAAGAAACTAACGGAAACCAAGTTAATGTCGAACAAAATGTAGAGACGAGAAGAGTTTTTGAAGTTGGAGACAGAGTATGGATAAAAAAAGAAAATGTATCAATTAAAGATGACCGTTACATGGGTCCGGTAATTGTGTTGAAACGAAATCATGAAAAGAGTTACGAATTACAGCTCGAAGATGGTAAAATTTTGATTATAAATGTAGAATGGCTAATGTCATTTAAATCGAGGGGGATAAAATAAATGTTTTGAATTGTTTGTTGATATTGTGCATAGTGTATGTTGATTCGGATTGTGCCTCTCCTACACAGATGGATGATTGGTATTTTCTTTGATTCCTATTAATTTAAAATAATTTAATTTAATTTTAAAGTAAAATTTAATTTTTAATGTAATTTAAAATTTTAATATATTAATTTAATAAGTACTTTTTAAAAATGTTTAGATTTAATTGTAACCAATTAGAATCTTTCTAATTAATAATTTTGATTAAAAGATTTTCATTTATTGGAAAAAATAGTATTAATTTAGAAATATATTGATCAAGAAAAATGTCAAATAGTGAAGGCACTTGTGATATTAAAAAATGTTTAAAAACTCATTGTTCCGGATTTCCCGTCCGATAATTATTTTTCTCACAATCATCATCTGGGGCCCTGATGAGGGCCATTTTGCTTTCCCATAATAATCGAAATACCGAAACGTTCTCGATATTTCGCACGATCCGGTTGCCGAGTTGCCCATCGATCCAAAGATTCTCATTTGCCAGTAATTGATATTTTTTTACATAGAAAAAATTACATATCATTAAATCCAAATTAATTTTAACGGAAAAAATTAATTAACGGAACTGAAAAGATTTTCCAAATTGAAGATTTTTTCTGTCAAATTCAAAACCGAAAGATTGGTTTTCAAACTCAATAAAACTGTGAAGTTATTCACGATTTTCAATTTGATCAAAGACATATAAACTTCAAAAACTTTTATTTTCAAAATATCATCCATAATTCTGCTCAATCAGTAAAAGTTTCAAATTTCTGAGCGGTGAATCCGCTATTTTACATGTTAATCAATTAAAACAATCAACATTTTCAAATGAACAAAACACATATATATATTTACATTTGTTCATGATGCCAAAAAATTGTATTTTCTCTCGGAATTATTAATATTAAAATTTTAAATTTGATTTTACTTAAATTTTTAACTTTATTAAATTTCTAATTAATTACTTTATTTAATTTATGTTTAAAAAACATATTTCTTTAATTAATTCTGCTTAAATTCGATCAAGATGTAAAATTATTTAGACCACTCATATTGATGTTGTTAATACCCATAATTCAAGCTTCCATCAGATAATATTTTCTGATTTGTATCATCTAACGACAAAGTTTCGGCCGAAATACCGGCCTTGCGCTGTTTTAACCAAGACAGAAATTTTAGTCGATTATAGATTCGGTTAAATTGGAAAGATATTTCCTTTAATGAGGTAGAAGAAAGGATAAGTGACTCAAGTGGTGAATGGATTTTGAGGCATATTCACAGTTCATTAGAAACAAATTTAACCTGGAGACCTATGTTAGACAAGTGTTTAACACTGTTACAAATTTGAGTCCACCAGGACTTCAATCCATTTTCCTTATCTCTAAGGTTGATCCAGTCTAGACATTCATCTATTGTCCATTCGCCATCACAATCGTGGAAACGATTCACGGAATTAAATAAAATAATATTATCAAAAAGCGAATATCAACGACTTGTAGAGATAGAATAAATTTCATGATATCACATTTATTTTCATAAAAAGTCAAAACTTATATTACAATATATTAGCTTTAATTTTGATTTAGAAAATTTTTTAATTATGAAATAAATATTTTATTATAAATTATATTATTTTATATCTTCAATTTTAATTTCTTTAAACTTGCATGTTAATGTTTCTAGAAGTTTAATTGTTTTTTTTGGTCATTTCTAATTGTCAGATCCCACCATAAGTATTTGCAGGATATCGTTTCTCTTCTCGTTACTTAAAATTTTATATTTTACTTCAGATCATTTGATTTTCATTATTAATGGCTATATGAACTTCAAAAAAATAATTGAGGGTTATTTTGGTACACAGTTAAAAATTACAATTATTCGAGGTTTTATCATTCTATTATTCATAAGCAAATAATAGATTTTCTTCGTTAAGTTAGCGACAAATGTCAAATGAGACAATCATTTTGTAAGTCTTAAGTAACCATTATTTTGAAATATATTTTTATTTAACAATAAAATATCTAAACAGATGAAACACTCAAAATATATATCTTCAATCTGGGTAGGAGAGAAAAAATCCAAAAAAAATATACATGGAACACCATTAGAAAGTGTTTGTCAAAATTATGAAACTTAAATACATGGCACACAAAGTGATTCTGGTTTTCAAATTTCGACTTAAGTTTTTGTCAGCATAATATATATATATATATATATATATATATATATATATATATCAGAAACAGAATAAAAGGATAATTATTAAAAGATTTTACAAAAATTGAAAAATAATTAAAATAAAAACAATTAAGCCAATTAAATTTTTTTATTTTCATGCTTATTAATGTCGACTGAATGTCGGCCCCATCATCAGAGCAAATGATTTTATCATTAGAAACAAATTAATGACGGTTGCTCCGACTTGACTTTTTTCCCTTTAAAATGTGTTTCTAGGTGGACGAGTTTTGTTTTCAATAAAAAGTTTTCATCTGGCCAAATTTATAAATTTGTCTATAATACACTTGAGAGGAATATTTTTGAATGGTGTTTATAGTGTGTTGTTTGGTATGTTGTTTTAGGATTGTGTTTCTCCCACCCAGATGGAAGATTGATATTTTAAATATTTTAAAATATCGGGTTTGGAGTGGAGAATTGCCAATTTTGACCGAACATTTATTTTTGCCAGTCTCAGTATATAATTAAAAATATATAATTGAATAATTGAATCAATAAAGTAAAAAAAAACTAATTTAAATTAAGAAATTAAAAAGAAATTAAGTAAATAAAATCAAATAAATTAAAAAATTAAATTAAATTAAAAGTAAAAAAAATTAATAATTTTAAAAACGATTAAAGTAATAATTATATTCACGAATTTCCTTGTCTTTTTGATAAAATTTCCCAATTCAAAGGTACGTCATGCACATAATTAAGTCACAAATATAAATATCTAAGTAAAAATAGATAGGCAATTTATTCTTAGTCATGTCAAGCATACAGACAAACACATTGTGATGTCATAGAGTCCGTAAACTGGTAAATTGCAATAACTGAATGGTGAGCCTCATTTTCTATTTTATGATGAAATGATTGCAAGTAAGTTGGTGTGTTTGTAATGTAATGTCTACATGCATGTATGTTAATATGATGAATGTAATTTGTAAATGATTGGTGAATGTCTGTTTGTTGTGTGTATGTGTGTGAGGAGTTTTTTTGTGAATTGTTCTCACAATTAAAAGTTTTCAATTTAAAAAAATAAAAGGTGTCTTTGTGTCAATTTCAATTTTTTTCAATTCCAATTTTTGAAAAAGGAAAAGTTTCATAAAAAATAAAAAGAAAAGAATAAATTGATGAACAAAATGGCTGATAGAGAGGTGAAAGTGTATAGAGCTAAATTAGCTGAACGGGCTGAGAGATATGATGGAGTGGTTAATGCGATGAGAGATATCGTTAAAATGACCGGCGAATTGAACATGGAAGAGCGTGACTTGTTATCCGTAGCATATAAAAACGTAATCGGAAATCGGAGAGCGTCGTGGAGGATGATGAGTAGCATCGAACAAAAAGATCCTTCTCGACTTCCACTGATTAAAGCCTACCGAAGTCAAATTGAAAGAGACCTGAAAGAAGTTTGCGCCGATATAATAGCCTTACTCGATGAGTTCTTGTTGGTGGCTACAAATGGCGGTGAAACTAAAGTGTTCTTAAAAATGAAAGGCGATTATTACCGTTTTCTATCCACTTCTCTTCCTAAAAAATTGTGGAGACACGGTTTCTTTGCCAGGGTTGTTTAATCAAATATTAAAATTTAAATAATCACTTTAAAATTAAACTAATATTTCACAAATAATATTTTCTTAAAATAAATAAAAATTATTTCAAATTTAAAGTATAAATTATTTTTGTAATAATTAAATTGTAATTTAAATTTGTTTTAATAATAAGACGTTAAAGAATATTATTAAAGATTATCAATCAAGAACGATGACGAGCTACGCAAGTTTTACGGAGAATTGTTCTAGTGGCAATTCAAATTGTGATAATAATAAATGTAAAGAAAACTCAATTAATGTTCTTAATAACTTTGAAAAAAAATAATGAATTCGAAATTTCATTAATTAAAATATAAATTATTGTATAACGGTTTCTACAATATTTTCTAATATTATTCTTAGTTTGATTTAAAACTCTAAAATTAAAAATTGATTAATTTAAACCATTTTAAACTAATTACTAATTAACTTTTTAAATGTTTAATTTAAAAGTTAAGCAATTATTAAATAATAAATCTTTGATTTTTAATATCGAAAAAGTTTGACTTTTAATTTATGAAAATAAATAATCTTTTATATCAAATGTAAAAAATTATTTTTTTAATTAATAAAAAAGTTCTTTGATTTTTCCCTTTGTGTAAGTCTCAAAAATTATTTCAGAAAATTAAGAATAAAATATTAAATTTTATGACTTTTTAAAGATTATTTTAAATATGAAAAACTGTATGATGCCAGTCCCTCAATTTATTCATTGATTTGCAGCTATTTCTTACACACAATCAACATCTTTTTTTGATATTGTTCAGTTATACACATTTTTTTCTAAATCTGTGGGGCGATGGTAAATTTCATAGGAAATTTTTAAATAATCTTTAAAATTTCTTTCCAAAACTCAAAAGGAAAGTCAAATTGATTGTATCAAGCCTTTGAGATTCCGAAGTACACGAAAATTCTAAATATGCTAGTACATGACATGAAGCATTTACGTTATCAGAAAATGTATGCCAATATTTATTTTTAGTATTAATAGTTATTATGATCTTTTGTCCCACATAAACTTTGTTAATAAAGTCTTACATAACGATTTCATGGAATTAAATAATGCTGTTTATTTATTACAATCTTGTTCTAAATATGTTGAAAATTATCGTTCTAATTGTTTTGAAAAACGCTTGGTAAACGCGAGTAGGGGGAAAATGGTCATTCGGCCTACACCCCCCCCAGCCGTTACCATGGCAACGGTATAGGTTATCGTGGTTACCATGGCAACGGTCGCGAACACCTTAGCAACGGTCGCGGTTACCATGGCAACGGTCGCGATCACCTTAGCAACGGTCGCGGTTACCATGGCAACGGTTCCAGTTCACTTAACAACGCTTCTGATTGGTTCCCGGTACCCTATCAACGGTCGCGGTTACCATGGCAACGGTTTTTTTTTAATTTTTTTTTTAATTTTTTTTTTTGGGTGACGGTAACCAAGGTCATGGTTACCATAGTGACGGTAACCAAGGGACGTTTCTCATTAGCAACGGATACAGTGATCCAAGGCGGTTGTAACCATGGTTATGGTTCCCGTATCCATAGCAACCATCATCCCGTAACTAAGGACCGTAGAAAAAAGTGCTAATCGATCACTGCACAGTGTCCAAATGTGCTAATCGATATTTTGAAAGTGCCAATCGATAGTGCACATTGTGCCGCACATTTCTAATG
>MQRK01225904.1:24762-44146 GCA_001938485.1 Girardia tigrina
ACAGTGATAGATTGGATAGTGACATTGGTGATGTTGTAAGGTAAACTGGATGCATCAATAGGTTGTTTGCATCCCATTATTCGGCATTTTCCGCTGGGGAAGAATATAATGGTATATTCATTTCACTTGTCGCTGTATCAGCGTTAAATAAAAATACGCAAGACGACAAAGATAATAAATTTATTTTTAACATCACACTCAGCAATTTCTGTTGTTCTTTGTCATTTTTTACAAACGATCACTCATTTTTATTATTATTTGCTTTATTTAAACAAAAGTTTTATTTGCCGTTTTTCTTTGACTATTTCATTAATAAAATAAATGTTTTTTTTAAATTCGTCTATTTCTATTCATCTTACCATTGGAGCAATAATTAATTGTTTTTAATAATAATTTTATTAATTGTTGATTGATTAGTTAATGCGAAAAATTGATCGATTTCAGTCAGAAATGAAATGAAGTGTGAACTGTTATTTGCTTGAATTATAATGATTGAAATTTAAAATTATAAAAAAGGATTGTGAGTAATTTAAAAATTGAAAATTTGAATTTGTGAATAGTGAGAAAAAAATGCTTAAATGATGAGATTATTTATAATAAGATTACGAAAAATGACAACATAGTTGAATTGATTTAAAATGTTGCACTATGCATGGTGTAATTTGTTAGAAGAAAAATTGGTCACAGTGCAAAATTAATGAATAAAATATATCAAAAACCTAATTTCTGAAAATGTTAACAGTGCTTGAGAGATTTTTAATTTGATAAAAATTAACGGCATGTATACAATTGGGCCTTATTTGTGGACAATTTTAAGGATATTGCTAAAAATTCCTGTAAAAGTTGCAGCTTTCGAAAGAAGTAAGAGTAAATTGAAATTTATTTAAACATATTTAAGATCAAGGATGACGAATGAAATATTAAATACTGTTGTATCTCAGCGGAGGGTTTTTCGGTTTTTATTATCGACAATTCTTTTTTTACTGAATTGTTCTGATCCTTGTGTGATTGATTCATCTACAGTTGCAACAAATGATCAAGATTTAATAAACAAAACGACACAAGTTTTCTGTCATAAATTGATTTTAAAGTTAAATAAGCTACAGAATCGTTAGAAAACATTTGATTTAGAGAAGATGTCGATATTGATTTTACATCCGCGGCTGTTGAATTATTATCATCTTTCGCAAATGGTGGAAGTATTTGGTGCTCAAAAGATTCAATTTAAGAATAGCTCTCAATATCACACAAACTAATTTGCAATGCATACGTTCATTCCAGTTCCACAAACATAATAAATTTCTAACAATTCATCACTAAATTTATAAGCATCAATTAGCTTTCCAAAAAATTTGAAATCCTCATTTTCCAATGCTTCTCTGTATAGATCAATATTACGATACACATAAGGAATGTTAGCGAGAAGAGACTTTTCAAAACATGATTAAAGGTTTAATTTATCGCTCCTGGTCGTTGTCTTCCACTTTGGTTAAATCTGTAGAAAGTGTTAATAAACTAGGTTCGTTTTTAAATAAGAATGGTTATTCTAAATCTTTTCTAGAAAAATTTATAAAGGAAACAGTAGATAAAATACTTTTGAAAGATTTTTCGAAAAATCAGAGTTTGGTTTCTCCTGATGGATCAAAGAAAGAAATCGAAGGATCATTAAATATGAATAATATGCCTAAATATTGTTTAATTGTACCTTATTTTGAAGGATTTAAAAACTTTAAAAATGCATTGTTAAAAGCAACTAACAATGAATTAAATTTAAAAATTATATCACAATCTCATAAAATTCAAAATATGTTCAGTAATAAATCTATTACACCTTTAACACTTTGTAATGATATTGTTTATGAATATAAATGTAATGGGTGCGATGCCACATACATTGGAGAGACTGTCCGTCATCTCTGTAAACGAATTCAAGAATATGGTCGAAAAGAGAGTAAGAGCAATATTGCAGAACATAGGAAAAAATGTAAATGAAATGTTAATTTTGATAATTTCAAAATTCTGTGTAAGCATTTTGACAGTTATTGGGAGAGAGTGTCGTGTGAAGCATTGCTAATTAGGTCACGTTACCCTAAAATCAATGTTCAATCGGCAGTCTCAACCAGCTTATTGAGAATTTTTGATTAGCATGATTTCATGCAATCGATTACATAATCATCATTTTTGTATTTATATACAGGTGAATTGATTATTAATTAGTGACCTGAAGATGACGGTAGATCCGTCGAAATATATTGTCTTAAAATATATTTTTAAATGGATGACTTTGGTTATTAAAAGAAGATTTTCATCCGGACTTCGTTTTATCATTAATTTAAAATATTACTCGAATTTATTTACAAAATTTAGTTTAGGGATTTTATTGTAAGATTCACTTTCGACTAAAATACATTAAAAAAAATTCCATTAACGATTTTAAAGAAAATTTAAAAGAAATAAAATTATAAAAGAAATTATAATTACTCTAAAGAAATTATAAGGAAATTTTTATTTGTTTAAATATTTCATTCTCAATGTCGCGATCGGTTTCGGACTCACGTCGCGGATTCAAATTACTAACTATTCGCATTTCAGATCTCATCTAGATTTCTCCCAGATCGAAGGCGACGATTACAGCTGGGAAAACGATTTATGACGAAGTCGATATTCAGGTATCCAGATTAATTATCATTAGATGAAGAAAGAATTTTAATCGAAGATATTTATTCAGGTTATCAAAATCAAAGAAATAATAACAATAAAATCAATTTACAATGCTGTCGGTATCCGGAGGTCTGCTAAGTTGTTCGTCAATTGGTTATTCACTAGTTTTCTTTCGCCAGTTGACGCGTCAATAAGTTGAAGCACCTGTTCGTAAGTCCGAATTTGAATCTGGAGTTCTCTCTCTCGGTGTCTCTAGTTCGCCTGTCGATCCTCTGCCTGATGCTGTCGCCGCTTTTCACAGGTGAGTTGTTGTTTGATTCGTCCGTTCGATTAACGTTGATCAGTTGTTCTAGTTTTCGCTAACAAATGTCGTAAACGGTGTCGCTCAAAAATTGCTTTAGAAGAGTGTCGTCTTAATGCAAAATGTAAGTGTAAGTGTAATTGTCAGTGTCGTTTTAACTGCAAAATGACTATTATTTTATACTGCAGATGGAATGTTATGCTGTTTCTTTCCGACCAATCGCCTTCTGCCAACAAGAAATTCTACGAATTCTGTGATAGTGGTTGGTCCGTTGGAACTACGCTTGAGGTGCGCGTGCCCGTGTGCCTACGATTTTGAAAGTAAGTTTTGATTTACTATTGGATTCTCTGATGGTGTGTCAATTTCAGACATCTGGTGATTCACCGTGATTCATGGTGCTTAATCACACGACCAATATTTTTGGAATCGCGGTTGACTGATGGAAATTTTAATTAATTCTCTTTATATTTTAAATTAATTTTCTAATTTTACTGGGGCCGTATCTTCTTTCCGGAAGGTGCGACTCGAATGCGGGTTTCGCTCCTGGATTATACTCGGACAGACCTATTCGGAGAGGGTCGAATGACCTCTTAACCCTATTGTATAATTCAGTAAGGCTTCTTATTGTTTTCTGTCTGGTTATTAATTAATTTTTATTATTTCAGGGCTGATAACTTTTCTCAAGGCGACGCAATCTTCCGACGATTTATTGTCACAGATGTTCCCAACAAAACTCTACTGCGACGGGGATATTCGTTCAGTTTCTTTTATCAGGTGCGTTTTTATTCAAATTTGTCTATTTTATTTGCATTATGTTTTAGCCTCTGCGATGCTCTATCGGTCCACAAGGAGATCGTGGTCAACTTCGAGGTTCGATGTGCAATGTCATGTAGTAAAAACTTTGAATATATGTATTACATCGTTATTGTCTTTTCTTCTTTCTATGAATTGTTTGTTTATGTATTATAAAGGATTTTCGACCGCAACAATTTTTTAACATTTGCTTTTAATTTAATTTATTTAATTTTATTTATTTAATTTACGAATGGGCTCAAGTAAGAGTCAAAGGAAATCACAACGCGAACAAATACCTTTTTAATTTTTTCAATCTAAAATGAAGTTTCGAAACACATAAATATGGCGGAAAACATACAAGCGTTCATAGATTTCAAATTAAGAAAAAATATTATTAAATAATTTTTATGAAACCTATTTATTTGGTTGGCCAAAAAGTTCTAATACACCAAAGACAAAAAAAACGTTTTGTTGCTAACACATTTGCATAATATTATAACGTACTTTGATTCAAAGAATCCAGAATATTACTTCATGCAGATTTGTAAGCTAGAATATTGACGGCAAATGGTTGTGGACAACGGTGTCCTGTACTTTGATGAATAGTTTTTACTGTGTAAATAATATTTTGCAAAAAAATATTTTTTTCTATTGTATATTAGAACTTTAAGGCCAACGTAATACTTTATTTATCATACATTTCCTTTTCTGAGATTACAAACAATGAATTTGTACTAATTTATTTATAATGGTGATTTTAGCTACACCTCCGGTATGTATTACAAAATATCATATTATAACTAGAGTTTCAAAAACTAAACAAAGAACTGACACTTTTATAAAATGCTATAACCGACTAAAATTGTTCACCTTTTCATTTAGACCTTTAATGCGCTCGATCTTAACTTCGAGAGTGTTAAACGTCTCTTTCTTCCTCTGTTATTTTACTGTTGCGAGTAATTCTTCGAGTTCTGCTATCATTGCTTCGTACAGCATCTGGAAATCCCGACATCTCTCTTCGAATTCGTCGTCTTCAGCTAGTAGAGCTGTCTCCCGTAACTTCCGTACATTACGTTTATTTACTCTCCTCTGGCTCATTCTTTCCTCGAAATCTTCATCAGCTCCTCCTCTGATTCGAAATTTCAACTCCACCAATTTATTTTCCGGGACGACCATGAAGTCATCTTTTACGTAACCGTTGTCTAATAAATAAAGATCTCCGGTTACGAATAATTGGACCTCATCTCGCAGCATCCTTCCCGTAACTGGTAAGGAACAATTATATCTTTTCACCTCACCGCTCGAGAACCTCCCAAAATTCTCCTGCTCGAGATTGATAATTTCCCTCCAGCTCTACTCTCGATACTTCCTCGTTTGTTGTTGATAGCGATTTCCGACATGACAGTCACGTTTTTACCGATTTTATTCTCTGGTTCGCTAAACACTCTGATCGTCTTGGCGATCTGTTTTTCTCGACTTTCCCTTTTCCATTTATGTTTGTCATCTTTATCGAATTTGCATTATTTCTCGCAATTCGCTAACCCCTCGCTCCCGATCAATACCAAATCATATTGAGGAATTGTGTGGCAAAACAGATTGACTGACAAATTATATATCCCGGTAATCATAAGCATTTTGGAAATACTTTAAAATTACTTTTGTTTGGAATGAAAGAGATCAACGTTCGTGCCCATAGGAACGCGTCCCAAAATTCTTGCCAGATGCTCCGCAGCATTTCCGTTAAATTTTTTATCTGCGTTTGACCACTTATCGACATCGCGTTGCACTGGAACGACACTTGGACTTTTTGGTTCTTGAAGTGGATGAGCGTGCCGTCCTCCTTGAACACTCGTGGTGAGAACAGAGATGCTTCCTCAACACCGTCTCCATGATGCAGATCGATATCGATATAGAGTATCCGATGAAATCGCTTGAGTAGAACCATGATCCCGTATACTATATCGTTCATGTAACAGAAAGAGAGACTTCGAATCGATTGGCGTGATGCCAGCCACCGCCCCAATTAATGCATACCTTGACTTGGTCAGAAGCGGTTGCATGGGCTGCCACTACGGTGACAGCAACAGAAGACAAGGCAAAATCAAGTAGTCCAGGAAAACCACTACAGTCATACACTAGTCCGAATTCCTCAAAATTCATCTGATCCAAATCGACATCATCTGTCAAATGGAGTTCCGATAATTTCTGAACTGCTAACAGATAATCGAGCGAGTAGTAAGGTGTGAGTTGGTGGAGAAATTCATCAAATCGATCCTCGGATAAGAATGCCGGATAGACAATGAGACAGTGCAGTAAATTGTAGGCTCTAATAAGATTAATTACCATTTCCAGTCGATTGAGACATTTCGGATGTTTTGAGGAACATTTTAAGTATTGATTGGAGATTATTATTCTCACATTTCTGTATGGTTTCATATAGGACATTTGCATATATATTTATTATTATAATTAAAAAATCAATATTTCTTAATATATTTTATTAGTTTCCATCTTCTTCTTTTTTAATAACTCAAACATTAAAACAAATCACATCAAAATTTTATAAGGTTCTCCTTTTTTTACAGTTTTTTCCCTTTTCTCAATATAACAAAAGTAATTTTAAGTTTTTTTTTCTTTTTAACAGTAGTTTATAATAATTTTTAAATAAATATAAATATATATATAATTCTTTAATTTACATTTTAATTTAAGTTATAATTATGTAAACAATTATTGTATTTCTCCACATTTCTTTAATCAACCGCATTCGTTTTACATTATCTTTCACCTGAATATTTTTAAGTCGAGTTACGGCATCTGAAATAAATGAAACCCTTTCAATTTTAAACGGGTTATCGAAATACGATTTCACTGAACTATGAGCTGTGGTTGCCTCCGGCCGGTGGTCGTGGTCGGCTGCAGCCACACTCTGCTACCAGTTGTTGCGACAGCAGCGCAGTGGAAGTGCCTTTTTTTATTCCTCGTTGAAAGGGAGAGAGGACATTCGTTTACATTTTGTTCTCTAATTTTATTATTATTTAATTCATTGCAATTTTTGTTTTTATTGTTATTGGGTCATAAGTTCCCGCCTTTTTTTAAACATTTATTTTCAAAGAAATTAAAGAATTTTAACAACCAAAATAATGACTCAGTTAATTATATATTTAATGAAATCATACAATTTTAACAGCAAAAATAATAACACTTCAATCAATTATGTACTCTCCTTCATTCTTCACTACTTCTTCCCATCTTTCCACAAGTTTGTTGATTCCATTTCGCCAGAAATCCTTACGTCGAGTCTCGAAGAAGTTGTTGAGCCAATTCTCAAGAGGATCCTGATTTTCGAAGCTAAGACCCCTCATTTCATTGGGAAGGCAGCAGAAGAGATGGTAATCCGTCGGGGCGAGGTCTGGGAAATAGAGAGGATGTTGAAGGACCTCCCAACCGAGCTCATGGAGTGCCATCTTGACAGTTTTTGCGGTGTGTGGTCGAGCATTGTCATGGAGGAGGATCACCTGGCCTTGTCGATCAGGTCTTTTTTGTGTAATTGCCTCATTGACTCGATGCAATTGGGCTTTATAGAGATTCTTTTCTACTGTTACGGTCCAATATTGAATAATTGAGATTAAGATAACTCCTTACAAGCAATTAACTATAAAACAGAAAGAAATAAGGAAAAAACATTATCATATAATACATGTATTTAAAAAGCATTACAGATACAAAAGGTGAACCGTTAATGCGTTCAGAAACCCCATAGTTGGGGGCCCCGAGGAAAGCTGTTGAGTCTAGAAGAAGAAATTAATTAAAAGTGCACCCGAAAAATGATGAGGTTATTTACCGAGCGATCCATTGGAGATATGAGGTCTACCGACCCTCTATGTGTAGCCCCGCATATAATAAGCCCCTGAACGGAACTTGTGAGGCGATGTCATTCTTCCAAGCGAAGATATAGCCCTATAAAGAATCAGAAATTAATTAATGAAAACCAAGCTTAATTATTAACTTACCCTGAGTCAGCCGCAACTCCAAGAATATCAACCAGCTGACAATTTCAACCGAGTCATCGGTGACGCGGCCGCACACAAACTCCAAAAAATTTAGAGTATGCAGCGACACACCGACAAGAAATCTATAATAAAATAAAAATTTTCAAAATTTCAAAAAATATTTTGAAACACACTTACCCGAATCGACCAATCCGCTCACGAGAAAACTCCAGACACTTGCTTGGCATAAGTTGATTTGTCAAGAAGGACCAACGGGGTTGTACCACCTTAATATAAAAGAAGATCATTCTATGACAAAGAGAAGAAGCGAGAAGCAAAAAACAAGCAACATACGCAAAATTTAATTGACAGAATAATAACTCGAACGAACGACTATTACCACGACAATTATTATCACCAGACCACTTTGAACTGACCATTTACGATCATTTTGAGAACAAAACTTCCGACCGAATTTTCGACAGCGAGACACGATATCAATGACGAGATTTAGAACCGACATTCAAAGAATAATCCTCCGGATAACAAACTAATTGTAAATTTTGTTCATGTTTTCCATTTTATACTAATCTGAATATAATTTTATTATGTTAAGTTGTCTTATTATTTATCAATAATTAACCTTACATTTTTTCTGTTGCCGTTAATAAGAATTTAGCAGAGTAGGTCACATAGCCGCCGCCGTCGTCCCCCATTCTGAATGCCGCAAATTAATCTACATGAGATCGAGCCGCTGGAAGGCCAAGTGATCCCGGTAATCATCGACGTACTGTCGATATCCGTCGAAACCTTCATCCGAAACGAGTGCGTCACATCGATTCTTGATAGGGCGGGACCGCGGGTTCCTCTGTATCGAACCCTATGGTGATAGAATCGAAGGAAATTCCATTATATTGAAAATTGACAACTAAACCCTCCCGTTATTTGATTTTATAACGCGAGTTGAGGATTAGAATTAGACTATTAAAACAAATAAATTTTGTCATCACTCCGAGTTTTGAACTATATTTATTTAGTCCAGTTTTTATAGCTATTTTAAATGATTTTAGGGTTTTGAATTAAATGATAAATTTCTACAATTTATGATTTTGAATTGCACGCCGGTTTTTATAACTTACTCCAGTTTTATGGTTTTGATAATTTTGACAATTTTTATAATTATGATAATTTTTACAATCGACTCTAAATTTAGTTGATTCCAATACGTAAATTATGTAAACGACTCTAGTTAATATTTGAATTAAATGATGACTTTCATAAACAACTCTGATTCAGGACTTCGGCTTAAATAGTGAATTATCACGTAAATTATGTAAATCATCAACTTGAAATCACTAATAGAAAATTCTACAATTAATTTTACCGAGTTAAGAGTATCAAATCAGTAAATTTTGTTGTGTCGGAAATAATTTACATTAAGTTCTATATATTGTAAAACTTGCACATTAGTTAATTCCCAGTAAGAAAATTTTATAATCGATTCATTACGGAGTCGCTAGTAATGCGCTCCCAGCGATTCTGTTAGTTAAAATTTATGGCTTCGATTGAGTGTAAAACTCGTTTTTTATTGTTGATAATTTTACATTTATCGATATAATAATTGGTATTTGATAATAATTTATGATAATTGGATTTGATAATTTACTAAAGTTCATCATAAGTCGCTGAAATTAGGTAGTTGGAAAGAAGTTATGGGATTCGTTCGTCTAAGTTTTATTCGATGCAGTTCTATTTAATATCTATCTTAACGAAAATAGAGATTTGATGTTGACAAAACTCAAGTAGTTGCGACCGATAAAATGAGAACGGCACGGATATAGATTACACAAGTACAGATCAAGCAAATACGAGCGATGTAATAATATAGAGATTAAGTATAGGGGACTGTCTGTCGATATGCTGACCACATAAATAAAGCGATAGCGTGAAGTTAGGAAAGATATATGATGATATATCGTTACAGGGAACCCACGAGTAACGAGGAACATTAGTTGTAGATCACAACAAAAGATAACGATGTTCGATGTTGTTTCGGAATCTCACACAGTGCCATAAGTCTCACAACAGTGCCCTAAGTCTTAAAGGCTATATCACAATGCCGCAGGTTCGATGATACACAGTAAGCCATAAACATCAATGCCGTAAGTCTAATATACATAACAGTGCAGCAAGTTTTATGATACATAAAGATGATGATTTCGAACACTATATGTAGATCATCCCCGAACGACACTTTGCTAGGTAGGGGGGCCCATAGCTCATCCCATCTTTATCCGAACCCGCATGCTCTTCGGACTCGGCACTGCTAGCCAGATGTCGAGCGAGAAGAGGCGTCCGACCCGTTATATAGTCAGGTGTAAATAAATATTAAAATAGACATTGGGTTGTGATTGACCCTTAACAATCACCGGAGGCTCAAGAGTCAACAGAAATGTTATAACTCAAACGGGTTGTGACACTACTGTCATGTTCTTTCCAAGCATTTCCCAGTGGATTAGACCTTCCCAATCCAACCATACCCTAATTATTGTCTTCATAGGGTGCAGGTCTTTCTGGATCCTGGGCTTAGGCTTCTCTCCAGGACTCACCCACTCTTTCCTTTGCTTCATATTCACATAGAGACACCATCTATCGCCTCCAGTGACGATTCTGTGTAAGAAATGTTGCCTGTGGCTATGGGTTCCTTGGTGTCGAGTGAGATTTTAAGCAGCAATGAAAAGCCGCTTATCCTTCTGTTTTTGGGTGAGCTTGTGCGGGACCCAAGCTCCAAGCTTTTGAGTGAAACTCATCGACTGAAGGTGGAGTGAAATTGTCCTAAAATCACAATTCATCTTTTCGGTCAATTCTCTACATGTCTGGCGGTCATCTTCCTTCAAAAGATCCCCGAATTGGTCCTCGTACATCTCGACTGGTCTTCCGGAACGAGGAGCGTCGTTGAGGTTGAAATTATCGTGTTTGAACCTGGCAAACCAATCCCGAGTAGTTCTCTCAGGTATAGCGTCCTCTCCATACACGGCACAAATATCTCTTGTAGCTTCACTCGCTTTTTGACCTCGATTAAAGGCGAAAAGAAAGAGGTGTCGAAAATGCGATTTTTTTTCGACTTGACAATCCATTTGACGGTTCTAAAAAAAGATTAAAAAATAATATAGGCAAAAACGATTACTATAATCTTGTAGAGCATAGCACGTGCTTTCTAATGGTATATAACAGTTTGCCAAACATCAAAAAGGTTTTGTAGAACAAATAGTTTCATGTAATGGCGGGAACTTATGCAACAACCCAATATTTTTATTTTTATCATTACTGTAATTATTTTATTTACCATCTTCTAAATGTAAATAAATATATATATAATAATAATACATATATATATATATATATATATATATATATATATATATTCGTCAACTTCAATCAGCATGAAATCAATAATTCTCAAGTATCAATTGAAGTTCCTGTCCCACATGTCCTTAATTGTACAACCAGCGCCCCTCATCAGTATCGGGCCGATTCCGAATAATCTCGACATGTAGAGACACGACTTCATCAAATGGAGTAACCATAACGATTCCCCATGTACACGGCAAATACAAAAGCCACGTCCCGATCGGCCGATCGAGTCTCATCATCTTCATATAGGGCTGATAATATTTAGGAGCTGCTTCGACAATCTTTTCTAGAATATTTTTTCCGATTTCTTTGTATTGTTTATTGATTTTAATATTTTCATTATTTACATCACTTAACAAACAAAGAGCGATTTTCGGAGAACATTTTTAAAGTTTTAATCGAAACAATTTATTTCGATAAAGCATCGTTTCAATTTTGAGATCATCGAAAAAAAATCGATAAAAAACTTGATTCTATATATAATATTTTATTAGTCATATAAATTCACAATTGATAATAATAGCGTTACGGTAATAAGTTACCGTACTTAATTAAAACAAATTCAATCATATTAAACCAAATGTTAATTTGAATATAAAATATATATATATACATTTGCCATATAAATATATATCACCTTTTTTCATTATTAATTTTTTATTCTTTCTCTTTAACTTTAATAAAAAAATTTTATTTTTACTGTGATAAAATAATTTTTTTTAAAGAAAATTATTTAAACGAAATATTTTCCCAAAATGAAACCGAACAGAAGCAATATTAAATATTTTAATAAACTGGTTTAGGAAATGGTTTTTAAGATATGTACCATTGTGTGAAAGATAAATATGCCGACTGTTTGATTGTAAAAACGTTTATAGGGGCAGTGAATATATGACTAGAGTTCGCGCTGTGAGACTCTGATCTCCATCAACGATCACAGAAGACAAAACTGGGGATTCTCCGTTACATCTACGAAAAAATCATCATGAAAAATCAGATAAAATTGCCACCGTTAAATCCAGAGGAAATTCATCACCAATCACTGAATTATTAGGACCAATTTCTAAGAGCATACCTTTCACGGCTTTTACAACAAACAATCAGAGATTCAACTATCCCTCGAGCAGTCAGTCGGGAAATTGTTCTTCTAATGGGGAGAGACACGGCTTTACCGCCGGACAGCAAAGCAAGATCCAGTTATTCACCATCATTTCTCCATGGCGCGACTGCATCGGTCTTTTGTCGGATAATCATTTCATCGCGTTTTATTGATCGTGTTTTTCGTAATTGTGATTATTATCGCCAATATCATTCAGACTTGTTTCAAATGAATAGTATATCTTTCCTCCGGTCTTTCACGTCCGTGTCCGGACCATCTACACAATCTCATCTCTCTCGACACACACACACCTCTACACATTCATGTCATCACGCAGACACACTATTTTTTCTTTAAATCATCGATCGTTTAAGTGGCGAAAAACACATACACACTCATCAGTCGTCTTATTTTATGTAAATGACAATTTGACAGAAAATACCGATTAGAGAAAACGGAAAATGGTTTTATGAATGTCTCTTAAAAATTGTTCAAAAGAAGTATAATGAGTTCTAGCCAATATCTCGGCCATTAATGACAGCAACAATTACAATGAAAACCTGATGAACAAATTTATTTGACACAAATTTTTTTGAGAATTTCGTTTAAAAGATAGAATTACCTCTAACAAAAAATGTTTCTGTAAAATAATGCTCATAAAAGAACTTCGGATATGAATTCTGATAAGATGTCGCCGAAATTGTCAGCTGTTCCAATCGAAAATTATCAAGCGAACAATCTTCAGCAAAAATGACAATTAATTCCGTTAATAACACTCGAAAATCTCCGATCACTTCAATTAGAATTACTCCTGTCAGAGATTTATCCGGAAACAAATCCAATAATGTGACTCCAAAATGTACGAATCAGTCGAGATTATCGTTCTCCGTTGTTGATAGTAATAAAAAGGTCGTTAGCCCTGCAAATAAATCGGGAATCGATTTTGCGAACACCGTAGACGATCTCAACGCAGATTTCCATCTGAAGCAAAGATTACCGTCTAAAAATAAATGTCCCATGATTGGCCAATCTAAAAATTGATCCAATCGGGGTTGGTCAATCTGGGAATGATTCGAACATTGATTTATAATAGTTATTTTAATTTGATTTTTCGACCATCGAAATTTATGTATTATGTTATAATTTTTTTCGATTTGTTTTAATAGATAAATTTATGAAATAAAGATTTGGCGCGAAAGAGCTTTTTGTTGTTAATTGGAAAGTGGCCATTTTTTTAAAAGTGTACGTAACTAAAGCGTCAAATAATAAAAAAAATATGAATGTTGACAGAGTGAAAAATTTGAAAAGACGCAGTTCGGCTAGTTATATGTTTGAGGTGGGAATCGATGATATCGGTTGCAAATCGCCATCGTCCGGAAAACCGACACAAGTGTTCGGAAGACTCGGTGAATCGATCGACTTGAATCTTGCAAAATACGTTCTGCACCATGTTAAGGCCATAACGGCTCAGGATAAGTTCACCGAGGAGCTAATATTCGATGTCACTGGAGAGAATAAAATCGATATCGGTCGGATTCTTGACCGGTTGGGTGAGATTGGGAATTTAAGCCCCCAGCGCCAAGACGCCGCGGCCACCAAGCTGCGCCAGCTCTCGCATCACCACCGACATTGGTTTGAATTAGCCAATATTGTCCCCAATAAATTGCAAGATATATGCTTGAATCCTGCCAGAGTTGACTTAAGCATTGATTGTCATTCTTCGACTATATACATATTGTTATTTACATATTGCTATTTTAATACCTTACTTTTGAAAGTTCTCCCTCCTTCATTGCTCGTAATGTTATGATATATGTTGCATCACTTATAAGTAAATGACAGTCGTATTATTTTTTTAAATAAATAAAATTTTTCACAAATTTTTATTGTATTGTAATTTTGATCTTTGCATTTTTACTATTTTTATTTGCAGGAAATTTTGTATATTCATGTGAGAAAGGGCGCTAAATTTTCTTTTGTCTTGGGTGCTTGAATCCGAAGTTCTATCTATGCTTGTAAGTGAAATAATTTTCCCTGTGGAATATTAAGTCTTTTTCGAATTACATCAAAGGAAGGGAAAGAATCTCATCTATAAAAAATGGTGAAATACACAACAGTTATCATTTCATCATTTTCTGAATGTTTGAAATGACACTAATTCTTGAATCAAGAAAATACTTCAATGTATTCAATATCTAAATGTTATTGTGAAAAATATAAACCCTTTATAAATAGTTAACCCATTTATGCCCAAAGGCTCCTTTTCGACCCATTTAAAATTAATTTTATTATCTAAAGTGTGTTTGATCTGGAACTGTATTTTTCTAAAAAAGGTATTACAAAACAAATGTCCTATCATCTTGAGAAGCAAAAAAATCTGGTTAGTACAATTGAAGTGTTTATACAATGTGTTTGAAATTGATAAATTGAAAATTGGCAAATCCGACATCAATAGTTCTGGACACAAATGGGTTAAACATTCAAACTTAAGAAATATTCATTGACTTGATAAAATAAATTACAAAATTCCTTAATATTTCTTTTAATTATTCAATATTTAAGATACTACTCTTATTTTGGCTTAAAATTGGCTTAGTTAATCATTGACAATTTGCTCTAATTAAGAATAATTAATATAAATAATTGTTAATTATTTTGAAGGAAATTAATAACGAAGAAAACGAAAGTTTTATAATTATCTTTCGGTATTTCCATTAAGATTTTGTTTATGTTTAGAAAGAATGAATGAGATTACCGTAATTGTTCATACAAAAGAAGAGTTAAGTATACAATAATGTACACGTCAGATTTTTTGACAAAATTTAATTTCTAAATGGTTCAATAATTGTAAAGACGTTATGGCAGTTTTAAGAACACCAATGTGACTTGTAATATTTTTATTAACATTACAAGTTTGATTGTCGTCATATTTCAACTGTGTTTGAAATATGATGTTTTTAAAGGAAATCAAATGTTATTATTCTACTGAATAACATAGTCATAAATTACCGTATTAAAAATGATCCCAAATAAAATCCTAGTGATTAAAATATATTTTATATAATAAAAAAACAATTCAAAATGAAATCCAAGCATGAAAATTTGTTATTCGTTTTGTTCCCTGAGACCAAGATTCTTAGTCATACCTTAGGAACATAATGGTGATTTTACTATATTATTCAGTAAAATAATAAAATTTAATGTTCTTTAAAACATGTTCAATATAATTTGAATAACAAAAGTTAAAAAATCTTTTATATTTCATTAAAAAGTCATCAGAAAAAAGTTTTAAAATTATTTTAAAAGTTGTCAAAACCATCTGATAAATTGTCAAAACTGAATAGAAAACCTTTTTTCTCTGAGTAAATGGAGATTACGTAAATTGTTTAAATACTTATTTCAAATTTTACCGGTTACAAATTAAAATGAATAAATATTATTTAAAAACAAGTAATTCAATTTATTTATTTAAAAATTGCAAATAAAATTAATCAGCTTATTTTAAATTTTACAGTTATTACAGTTACATATTTTCAGATAAGAATTAAAATATTAATCATCCATCTGGGTAGAAGAGACACATTTCCAAATCAACATACAAATTGAAACACAAAACACTCAAAATATTCCTCACTACCAATAAAAACCGTTTAGAATCATATCAAAACATATCTGTGAAAAATTGTATAAGCTATGTTATGATTTTTATGTAAACAAAAGACAAAATGTAAAACATAGAATATTTTTTTTTCATTCTGCATTAAAGTCTTGGTATTGAATCTATTCGCATTTATATTCAAATTTTTATCCTCAATATTAACATATTAAAAGTTCTTATTTTATACATTTAATATGTGTCAGAAGTGTTGTTACAGAAATATATTTTAGGTAAAAAAAATTCCGATTTTTTTATAAAACTAGTAATAATAATCTAATCTAGTAATTATAATCTTAAATTTTCAATAAACGTCGTGTTATGGCAGCCACTGTATTGTGTACTGATCTAATAATAAACATCGAATTTCGCCCGACGGGCAAATCTCTAATCTCATTTATAAAATATTAAAATTAAAACGGTAAATTCAAAACGCTCAACAAAATTCTATAATTCAACAAAACTAGTTTTTATATACAAAATTTGATTAGTATATTTATTAATCAATTTTTGTGCCTGATTAATTTCGATTTTACGATGATGACTGTAAGGATGACTAATTATAAACAATCTATATTATATTAAATACATATTGATATTTACAAATAAACTTGAAAAAAGATGGCAATCTTTTATTATAAACAAATAAACGCCATTTAAAAATATATTTTAGGATAATATATTTCGACGGTTTAACCGTCATCATCAGATCACTGATTATGTTCTTTTTTATTGCTTTTATATAAGAAACAAATGATTATGTAATCACTTACGTAAGTCTAATCGAAAACTCTTAACAAATTAGTTGAGAGTGCTGTTTGAACATTGATTTTAGGATCACATGATCTTATCAACAATGCTTCACATGACACTCTCTCCCAATAATTTTTAAAATGCTTGCACAAAATCTTAAAATCATTTATGCTCATATTACATTTACACGTTTTTTATGCTCAGCAATAATACTCTTTCCCCCTTTTTGACTGTGTTCTTGGACTCGTTTGCAGAGATGACGGGCAGTCTCTCCGATGTATGTGGCATTGTACCCATTACATGTGTATTGATAAACAATGTCCGAACACAATCCTAAAGGAGTATGTGATTTATTGCAAAACATATTCTCAACTTTAAATGATTGAGAAATAATTTATATTTATATTTAATTTATTTTATTTATTGAAATTTATATTTAAAGAGGATTCACAATATTTTTATTAATTCTCCTGAATTGTTGTTTAAATAATATTGTATTTTTGTGGATTTAAATAAATCATTGAAAATAACTTGTGTGCCTCCTTACAATGACGATAATTTAAGATTAAATTAAATTTTTTATTTCTTAATTTTTAAGGGGTAAGCTTGCACAATTTACATTTTTTATTTACACAATTTTAATGGGAAATTGTGATTACTTCACCCCCAATTGAGTCAGAGAACTGTCGTAAAATTTTTTGTTCGTTGTGATCATGATGGACCAATTTCGATATTTTAAGATTGTCATTGTTTTTATCAATTATTTTTAGCACAAAAGAAAAGTCTTTAGATGACAATACATGATTATGTGAAAATTTGATCAAAAAAACATTTTTTAAGGTCTCAGAATGTTGAAAAAACGGTACCATTGGAGTTCCTGAACAATATTAATTGAAAAAGATTTACTTATAAGTTATAAGTAGTTTATTTTAAGTTTTTATTGTATTTTTTTATGAAATTATTTTTTTAATTAAAACTTTATAGGCAAAATAGAGTTCTATCTGCATAAAGAATGGATAGAAAAAATTTATTTTTTTTTATTTTTTAGTTCTCATCATTAAACATTAAATTTTAAATATTCAATTTTTGTTTCGTGTCGTGTTCCCTTCTCTCGACAACATTTCTGTGAACTCAGAGCCCCCATCCGTTTTTCGAGTCCAACGGCAATTCTTACACCCTTCGAACTCCTCTCGGTGATTGCTCTATATTTTTTTATTGCTTACGGGAACAGACGCGGCTCCTCCGCGCACATGAACAAGTTGTGTGTGCTTCAGAGTGCCTTCGGGTTCTAACCAGTAACGGGCATTGCCCGACTGGTAGTCTCAGTGCCTGAAGGGTCGAGGTTTTTATTCTTCACTAACATTATTCTAAGCTTTGGACTTCCATTACATGTCGTGAACGAGAAGAGTCTCAAGGAAATAAGCGACGAACTAAACGCGGGTCCCTTGCATGCTGCGGTCTACCCTCGCCACTTTCAAAAGGGTTCTCGTCACTGTTAATGTTTTCATTAATTAACGAGATTTTTCTTTTATTTAACTTCAACGTTACATTGAACTTCAACTCGACTCGTAGTCATAATCGACAAATTTTAACCATGAATTTATATCGGTATTATATTGTGACTCTGATTATTACAATCACCCCAATATTTACAAATAATGTCTCTCTCATAACTAAAAATAATAAAATTTTATAAGGATAAATATCGTTTTTTGTTATTTATTTCTTTCATTACCAGTAGAAGTTAATAAATTTTAGAATAATTAAATAAAATAAATTAATAATATAAAATTAATTAGATAATTTCAAAGGATAAAGTTTAATTATTTGCAGATTTTTTATCAACAGATTGAAGAAAATTTATTAAACCATCAAATAAAAGATATGTTATTTCCATAACTTGAATAAGTCGATAAAAGAACGAATTATATCCCAGAAAAATTCCAACTTTTACTTGAAATATCTTAGAAGAAAATTTATTTTTGGATATTTTCGTTATTTTATCATTACTCGCTAATGATAATTGTAAAATAATAAATTATAATAGTGAATAAATTATAATAATGAATTAAGATTTTTTTAACATGTGAGTTTGAGATATTTTCATTGCCATCGTAGTTCGTTGAATATTAGGTGTACAAGTATGAAATTCGGATTTCAGAAACCGGATTGTGCACAATGCAAAAAGTAGGTCAATGGTTAGGCAATGATGTCATAATATTGAGTAATTATGTAGTGTATCATACGTAACTCATAAATTGACAAAGCGTTTTAATAATTGTTGTATTTCTGTGTTTTAGATGTCCAAATTTATGCCAAGCAGGGAGCATTCGCGGACGGTACTAATTTTTTGTTACCATCTAAAGAAAACTGCTGCTGAATCATACCGATTACTCCAAGAAGCTTATGGTGAATCGCAAGATACACTTGAACGATGGTTTCGGCGTTTCCATGGTGGTGACTTTGATGTTGCAGATAAGGGCCATGGGAAACCACGAAAAAGGTTTCGAAGATGTGGAATTGCAAGCTTTGTTGGACGAAGATGATTCGCAAACACAAAACCAACTGGCAGAGCAATTAAGTGTTACTCAACAAGCTGTTAGCAATCGCCTCAGGCAGATGAAAAAGATTCATAAGATCGGCCGATGGGTACCATATCAATTGAACGATAGGCAGATGGAGAGTCGCAAAACCACTTGTGAAATCTTGCTTGC
>MQRK01225911.1:0-23577 GCA_001938485.1 Girardia tigrina
ATTCTAGTGGCAAAAATCACATTTTTGTTCACCCAAACGAACTCGTATTTCGAATCAAAGAACAATCGATGAAGAAATCGATTTATTTCAGTTATCGAATCAATTGCGATTGGACGATCAATCAGTTAATCGGGAAAATTGGCTGCCAATCGGCAACAATCAGCGACCCAGTTGCCATGGACGCCGTGTTCTCTTACGGCGACTGGTACCGGTCCGACAACCACACGATTCCGATTGTCACTTTCACCCCAGTCGATTCTATGCGCCACTCGAACAAGATCGATTTGTCGATCGATGTGCTCGTGTTAGTTGATCCGAACACGAATCTCGTGATGGTGGGCAACGATCCGTGCGCACGCGCGCCGTGTCTGCGCCTGCTGTCGATCCTGCATGAGGTCTTCCACGACAACAAGTCTGTGCACCGCATGGTCATCCTGAGTCTCGACTCCCAATACGGCATCGAGTTGAGCACCACCGTTGAAGCGAGCACTACGTATGCGCCGATCTTGAGCGACCTCACGGGCGGTCTCTGCCACACGCTTCCGATCCTCGTAACACGGTTCTCATTGCACGAGCGCAGCCAAATCGACGTGCTCATCCACCAGATCGACATTGCGGACCACGAGCCGGCGATTCTCGCAATCTTCGACAATCAATCGATTCTCGCCCGGCGAATGCCTCACGTATGGTCAGAGGATCACATCTCGTTCCTGTGTCGCCTCTTTCACCATGAGTCCGACGCGATCGAAGAGATCTCCAAATTGTCATTGATACTATTGGGACGTTCTAGAAACACGTGCTCCTTAACATTTCCATCCTCTGAAACACAGATAAGTAAACTTCTTTTCAGTTCGATATTTCATCAGAAGGGGAGTGTTTTGGTTGTAGAAGGTTTAAAAGTGATTATTTTGAGGTAGGTGATCAGATTTCAGTTTGAAATAACACTCCTTATCCATGAGAATCATTTTCCCTCTTTAAACTTCAAGTAATTTTCCTACATGATGTTTTGAAGTCTTCTCTTGTTCAGAGGTGTGCTGTGGAGCTTTAATTCGTTTATAACATTGTGAACATTTTTGATGGTTTGGTGACTCAGGCTTTGGTGATGGTTTTGGTACTTCTTGGCTTTTTGTTGGAGTGACACACTACTTTTGTGTACTGAGCATCGACAGATTCTGGCTCGTTGGGCGCTTGTCAGTTTCTTATTATTTCAACCACTCCCTGGCTTGCGAGATACATCCAAATTCATTTGTAGTCATAAAGATGGAGTAGATTGTCGAGCGTGCAAATCTTTCTTCTACGAAGTGTTTCACGGTAAAGAATTTTCATTTCGTGTAATGCATTTTCCAAAATCTGCTAATACTAACTCGGTGATTATTTAGAAGTGACTTACTGCCGGATGACGAAATGTTTTGAAATCAACACTTAGACCATTTAGAATTGAATATCTCTCTTTATTACATTCATGTTTTACTTTAAGTATATTATTAATTCAATTTTAAAATATCCAGATTTTGACTTTACACCCGTTATACTATAAATTAAAAATTTTGGGTATTCCAATTTAAATTCAAATTTATTTAATTTAATTCTCTTGTCTGACTTCAATTAACAAAATTTTCATCAAACACAAATATATGAGAAGTGAACACAAAATTTCCAACAACACTTTATTATCAAAAAACGATTCTAGGACAAAGATTTAATCAATTATTCAAGTTTTAAACAATTCATAATTCATAACTCAGCTTCATTACGATTAGATATAAAAACCTTGTAGCATAAAGCTGAATAATTTCCATATCTATGATTTACTACCATGTCCGCGAATGCTGAGTGTTATTTGTAATACACAGTTATCTGTCACAGTCGAGGGAGGCTTATTGCTGTATGACAACAATCTCAATTTTTTTATTTTGTCAAAACATTTGAACAATATTTTATATCAGAGATACGCGTTACTTTTAAATGTCAGTGTTGCGTTCGCGTTAGGTGTTGCACCAGTTAAAACTATAAATTGATTGTTTGAAACAGATAGATTATCATGCAAGTATAATTCAAACTAAAACGGAAGATTGACAAGGTAAAGAAGCTGGATCGTTATATTGTACATGCATCATTGGATTCCACAGGAGGAATTGTCTTTCTTCAGTGTTCTGAAATAAAAGTGAACTATTGTTTAAAATAACTTAAGCATAAAAATGAATTCTTTTCAATTTTCGTAACAATTATCTATCAAAAAAATGATAAACTGATGAGAGAATTACAAATGCAAAACATAAAACTTCTTTTAAAAGACATAATTTAAATATTATAGTTCAAGATTTTTCGGATATTTATTAATTTGATATGAATATTTAATGTTATTTTTTTCCAAAATAAATATGAATATTAGTGCACAATGTACACTGTACATTTTGATCCTAAAATTTCCCTTTACATCAAATTTTTCTATTTTCATTTTAGTTCATTAAATCATAATTTTTTAAAGAAAGTTTTTTAAAAATATTTTTCCAACTTTTTTCAGAATTAATTGAAAACAAAACAAAGTTAAATATTTAAATTTAATAATTTTACTTTTACAAAATCAAAACTGATTATTATATTTACAGGACTAAATTTAAAAGTAAAGGAAAGCAAAAGTCTAAATTGAAGATAATATTCTATACTACTGTATTTTGTTTCGACATACTGTTATGTACAAAACCTTGTGTAATAACCTCACAGATTTCTTACACTCATGACAAAAGGCAATCTTATTTTTCTTATCTCTTGTAAAGGTATTTGCGTTTTTGGGTATCAGTTTAACAATCTTTTGTCTTTATGTAATTTATATTTTCCTTTTCGTTTGTGATAAAAAAACATTCAATCTTATCTAATGCAATACTTTTAAATTTTCAAATGCCTTTCTGTTATTTAATAGTGCTTGATTATGTACCGATGAAATTTATTTTATTTTTTTTGTATTCTTATTATTTTATTTTATTCATTTATTTGGGTTTATTGTATCTGAAAGAAGAAGGAAGTCAAGAAATTATATTATTTATGATAATAATATAAATTTCAATGCGAAATTTATATTATTGATTACCAGAAAATTNATAAATACAAAAATTAATCAAACCAAGTAATTAATTACTTACCAACAGATATCAGACTTTTTCTGCAAAATACTGGACTAATTATCAAGCTCAGAGTTTTATCGAAATTTACTTGATTCACAGACAGTATTTGATGAATCTATCGTATCAACTTTGTTTCTATTGTACCGGTTATTACTGATTAAATTTTGCTAGTTATTATACGGTTTTTTAGTTAACTATTATATCGTTATTGGCAATTGTTTGTGCTGACGTTAATAACGATTGAGTTAATCAAAAAAGCAAAAGTACATATAGTTGATTAGCTCAGTCAGAAATCGTTGATTCAACCTACATAAAACGATAATTTTTTTAATATTTTAAGAGCCTATTTTTAGAAGATTTATTTTCATTAATAAAACAATTTTTACAAAATGTTATTAAAATTAAGTATGTTTAATCCTTCCTCAATAAGTCAATTGTTGAATGAAGTATTTGCTCTTAAATTATTATTTAATAAGGACGCTTTTTTGTTATCTCCTTCCGAACTTCAAAAGACACAAACTCCAAAGGAAATCAATTGATTTCAGTCAGAAATCAGTCAGAAATAACTGATTTTTTTACCTAAAAACTGTTAAAATTCACTCTTTGTTCCTCATCGATTAGTGAACAAAGATTGAGTTTTACACCTTGAAACAGAGCATTACTATTTGATCATGAACTTAGGATCTAAATATCTGATATTCAGTGCTTTTATCCCTTTATCCCAATCATTATTAAATTAAGCGCACAGAATTTAAAAAATATTTATGATAAAATTTGCGTTTGAATAGAAATTTTACTTCCACCACATTTCAACCATGTTCTAAGATTCTTCTATAGAGATGATTATATCGTGTACATATATAAAGGGTTCCCAGATAACTTTTAATTTTATTAATTATTTCAATCAATTTATGAAAAAACTATATTACCATTTTATAAAATGAAATTACAATAAAAATAATTTAAAACTTGATAATCCTTTGTGGAGTTGTATGAGTCGAGAATACTCTGTCTCGCAAGTCGATTCATTGCCTCCCCAAAGAGTCCTTGGGTCAGTAAACACAAAACTGCGAAGTGGTTCCGGTGGAATTCACATGTTTGACTGTCGATTCGGGATCCTGACGTGTTACCGACTGGGAACCAGTTATCAATACACAAACACTACCAGAATGTGAGGAATGTTTTATCAAAAAATATTGGGTTCCTTAGTAAGCTTGAAGGCATTAAAGCTTCTTGTTTCGAAAAATGTATTTGTGCACCAATATTTATAAAGGGCATTGTAAAGATGCATTACAAAAAAGTGGATTAAAAGAAGATCCTGCAATTTCGGAATGCAATATTAAATATTTATCACCACATTCTTCATTCCTTAATTCAATCAAATATAATTTTGGGTTAGAAAAAAAAGTTATTACACGGTAATGTATTTCATGAACCATATGTTTAAAAAATGAGAAAGGATAAACTCTAGGAAATATAAGAAGAACACTTGGATATTAATTTCTTTTATCAAAAAATATTGGGTTACTTAGTACGCTCGAATAAATATTTTTAAAAAGTATTTTTACATTTTTATATTGATTTGTAAACCAGGTGAATATTTTGAAATAATGCTTGAAATTGATTGATTCAATATTTATACACTGATTAATTATTTAATATTATATAAAATTAAATATAATTTAATATTAAAATAAAAAAATAAAAACGGTTTTAATAGATTATTAAGTCTTTGTTGTAATTTTGCATTAAAAAGATTTATTGTAGTTGTTTTTATAAATTAGCAAAATAATTAGTGAATTAAAATGTTATTAAATTGATTGAAACAATTACTAAATTGATCATATAATATACAGAGAGGAAAACTCTAAAATCACTTTTACTAAAATTTATATAATATTCATTTTATTTTCTAAATCTTTTTGTTAAGATCATTAAACTAAAAGAGGCATTTCGGCACATTCCTAACTTAATTATGTTTAGGAAAGCTATTTTGTTATACTTTTGTACAAGAGAAAGAAATCAAACAACCTATGAGGCCGAAATATATTAAAAAAATATAATAATCGTTCATATATAATACAAATGTTATTAAAATACATAATAAAATATTTTACTTGTAGTATTTTATTTGATTCTACTACTTTAAATTAATGAATTAGATTATAAAATCTCCAAAGATCTTTGAAATTATCATATCGACATTAATACTAAATCATTGTCGTTTATTCATATTTGAATTAGTTGGTTAAATAGGATATATAAATAAAATGACATTAAAATTCAACCTACATAAAAAGATAATTTTTTTAATATTTAAAAAAGCCTATTTTTAGAAGATTTTTTTTCATAAATAAAACAATTTTTACAAAATTTTATTAAAATTAAGTACGTTTAATCCTTCCTCAATAAGTCAATTGTTGAATGAAATATTTTCTCTTAAATTATTATTTAATAAGGACGCTTTTTGTTATCTCCTTCCGAACTTCAAAAGCCACAAACTCCAAAGGGAAAAAATGTTTCCTAAAATATTTATCATCAAATAGTAGTTTGATGTCTCTTTCAACAGCTTCCTTAAATAAGAATAAATGTAATTCTTTTCATAGAAAACATAATTTTTTTCCAATCATAATCAATTTTATAAATCCAAATGTTCATTAAAAATCATTTGAAGAATAAGTATAATCATACCAAAAAAATTTTTGGTGTACAAGCTTTTATAATTTGTCATATGTTTGCGGTTCTGTATCTATGTCATCTGACTATGTCATTTTTTGACTGAATTATCAAAGCCTACTAGGCGAAAACCCGCTTTTTATTTGCATTTAGATGTAGCAAATTTCAAAGCCTACTGATGAAAACATGAGAACGACACTTTACTTACTTTTTCCGGTCAAACTAAAGGCGGTAGATGAGCAGTGACAGTGAAAAAGTGTATTGTCACCTAGAATACATCCATCCTGAAAGTTTCATGTCGCTAGGTGAACGGGAAGTGGGTGAATTTTCGATCGCAAAATTTGATGCATCCAGATAGACAAACAAACAAATGAAACGTAATAAAAGATTGTAAAAAGAAACGGAAAATGAGAAATTTATCAATTCAACGACCATTCCTCAATTACAACTTTTCTAAGATTGAAGAAGAATCGCTTTTCTTGTTATCAGCTACCTCCACAGCTGTCTTAACTTTATGCTGTTCAAAACACATTTTGGTTTTGTAATTTTTTAAATGTCATGTTTTAGTTAAAAGATTTGACGTCAATAATATTTCATATTATGTTCAAAGTGAAATAACCAAAGTTATAAATTATAATTGTTTTATAATAAAAGTTATAAAAAGCTATAAATACGAAAAATGAATGATCTGAAAACCGAAGTGAATAAAGGGATTCGTTGGCCACTGATGAAAGTAAAAAATTAGTTTCCTTCAAATAGCATCTTCTAATCATTTTATTTTTTAGAACAACCAAAATATTTTTTCAAAAAGCTTTGTCTTATTTATTTTGAATTTTGTTAAATATTTTGAATTTTATTTTATAAGCTTTAAATAATTTGACTTATTTTTAAAAATGCCTTACCATGTTTTACCAACTAAATACACGGAACAGTAAGATAGGAAATTCTTACCCGCTATGTATAAGTACAAAAATATTATTTGTTTATGGTGTTTCAAAAATATGTTTGAAGTAAAAAATGTTTGAAAGTTGAAATAATAAAGTAAAAGAAATTACATTTACGAGAGAATTGTCCGACTTTATTGAGCAATACCTATTAAGAACATTAATTGAATTTTCATTACAGTTATTTGCATCACAATTTGAATTGTGACTAGAACAATTCTCGGTAAAACTTGCGTAGCTCGACATCGTTTTTGATTGATAATCTTTAATAATATTCTTTAACGTCTTATTATTCGAACAAATTTAAATTACAATTTTATTATTACAAAAATAATTTATACTTTAAATTAAAATAAATTTTATTTATTTTAAGAAAATTATTATTAAAATATTATTTATGAAATATTAATTAACTTTAAAATTGGTTGTTTAAAATTTAATAATTGATTAAATAATCCGATGTTTTAAAATATTTAAAATATCAATCTTCCGTCTGGATAGGAGAAACACGATCCTAAAACAACATACCAAGCGACATACAATAAGCACCATTCAAAAAATATTCCTCACAATACCAATAGGCTAAGTATCTGCTCGTTTTTTACAAGGGTTTTAGATGATAAGACATTAAAGGAAAAGAAAACTATAAAAAGATTACAGTTAAAACGGAAAATTCATCAAACCATTCTCTATTTCTCTTCAGGATGAAAAACGTGTCGACAAGTTGTGATCAATCGATTATCAACTCATTGAACTGCGCTCCTAGGGCCGCGCAAAGATCTCCGTCGAATTTTGAACCGATCTTCCTCCAAATCCCAACGCTCCTGCCCACAGTCGACCAGCGTCTTATATTTCCTTTTTGAAGTGTTTATCACGTCCATGACAAGCCACTGCTATGTCTTTTTGATGCCAAGCTTTCCCTTCTCTGACCTGTGCTATATCGATCAATGCTCATTGAGGGCATCCTTTTACCACTGCTCGCATTTACTTTTCAGTCAGTTTTGCGCAGCGGGAACTCACTTAGTAGCCGCGGTTCTCGGTTTGATCAATTTCTTTCTGAGAGTTGCCTTCCAATGGCGCATTTACCTGCTAAATTCCAGTTTCCGCCACAGCAGTAGCATCTCAATCCTCATTTATCCGGTGATAATGGTAATTGAGGCCGATTAATCGACCGTGCGATGGCTGTCGTCTCTTTGGAGAGTTCGCGTCCCGCCTATTTTTAACTTTAGCCAGTTGGACCAACATTTTTAAGTCCTGCCACTTTGCCCAGCGCCTCGGCCTCCACGCTCCACATTGTTGCCTTGGGTAGCCCATTTAAGATTGTTTGGGCTAGAAAGGCCTTACGGTCACCCCAATCACCACAGATCACAGCCCCTGAACACTTCAATTCGGCCATAAAAACGTCCATACTTTGACCGGGCACCAACCGTTGCGATGCAAATTTTGTTCTTGACAGTATCTGGCTTGGGGCAAAGGTTTTTATGTACCCGGCTGAGCTCTTTTCGAAGTCTTACGGCTTCTCCTATTTAAAACCTCAGAGGCGTCTTCACGCTCATCGTACGCGAGTACGATCTTCAAAGTTTTCATCACGCTCACGATAGCTTGAGAAAACTGGAATTAAATAATGGAATTAAGAGACCGGCAAACTGTATTTTGAATTATTCCCAAAACTCGCAAATAACCGATTTAAACAAAAATAATGAAATGACACATAATTTTACTCTATAATTCAATGTAATACTTAAAAAAACTAAACCAAAATAATATATGAATTAAAATTATATACATTATAAAAGATACTTATTGAATTATTGAAGTAGTTGTAAGGAAGCACCTGCTAAAAAGTTAATTTCTTCATTAAAAAGATTTGTAAAATAAAGATTTTTTATTTTGAAAAAAAAATTAAAATTCAAATAAACGTAAAACAATAAAAATGAACAGATTCTATAAATCTTCATTCGAAAGATAGAACCGAGTTATAAAAAAAACTCTTACTGCTAAAGTTAAGAAAATATATTTATTTATGTAATTGTCAATGAAGCATCAGAACAAAACGATTACTTTTGTTTCCTTTTTCTTACAACAATCTTATATTTACTTTCATTAGAGTATCTTCGTATGTTTCGTTTATTTATTATTAACAATTAATTTAAAGCTACTTTATTAAATAAGTTTCTAAGTAAACCTGATTTGTTTAAATAAGGAAAATTAACAAAATGAAAAAGAAATTCTTTTACAATATATTCAATTCATTTTCGTTAATTAAAAGAGTTATCTATACAAAATATCTTTCAAAGAATTTTTTTATTTTTAATTAATAATTCGACAAATAATTGAAATAAAAATTGAAATATGGAAAATGCTTTCGAAATTATATTCAAAGGGTTTTTTTCGTTTAAATTAATTGAAAGTTTTAATTAGATAAATTATCTATGATTAATTTAATTTTTTTTAACTAATTTAATTTAACAAAAAATATTTTTTAATTAAATATTTTTTAATTTACTATGATATTTAATTTTACTTGATTTAGTTTTTTTTAATTCTAAAATAAACAAATTTGGTTTTTATTTAAAAAAATATGAAAGTTTTTATTTTATTCAAAATAAAAATTATTCCTAAAAACAAAATTCATGACGTCATTTTTAAATTTTATTTTTTATTAATTTTTTATTTTTTATTTTTAAAACCCGCTATCTTCAGGCGAAAATTAACATTAATTATATAGTTTATATAAAGAAGCAAGGATTTAAGAAATTCATTAATTTCGCACATTGGAGTAACTTCGCGTCAACTCTGCAAAAAGATCAAACACCATTCCCCAAAATTTTAAATTTGGTTGGAGACTTTTCCATTTTATAAAAATTTATATATTATCGAATTCCTATCTTGTAAGTATTGTTAGATTAATATAGGGGTTCCCACATAGTTTTGAAAACGAAACAGTATAATAATAAAAATATTTAAAAACTAATTCAAAATTTTGGCAAAGTTTAAAAAATAGTCTTTTCGTATCAAAAAACTCAAAATTCAGCAAATCTCAATTAATTGTGAGTCAAAACTCAAATAATCAAAAGTAAATTCACTTCTTTTTGCAAACCAAAAAATATATTTAAAATTTTCAACTTAAAATTCGATCGTCATAAAAACTCAAAAATACATTATTTCATTTTCATCACAATAAAAAATATTTAAAATTAAACAGACAAAAAAATAACTTTCAATAACAAAATAATCCAAAAAAATATTATATTATATCAAAGTATTTTTTTTAATTGTTACAAAAAAATCAAAATGATGGCATGTGACTGTTTATGATTGGCTAACCAATCAGAGCAAGCTTACCTACTGTATTATGATTTCCCAATAATTTGTCTCTATATTATGGCACGCATGCTTTGGATTTCAAATAAGATACTAACTTGGTACAACCGGTCCATCCAACCCAAACATATAAGTCTTTGTTCAGGTTTAAAATCAAAACATATAATTTATTCAATATTTTTTATAATATTTTTTTAAAATTTTTGTTCTTACATATGTTACTAAAAAATTTACGGTAAGGATGATTAAAATATTTATTTTAGGTAAAATTTAAAATATGTCTTTTTATAGCAACTTATAACTTTTTGTAGTCAATGGCCGCAGTTTGTTACGTCGGATCTCGTTCGATCTCCGAAGTTAAGCAACCAATGACCGCGTTAGTACTTATTTGGGTGACCGATAGGAAAATTGCGGGGCCATTGACCGCAGGTCAGGCAAGCTGTCTGCTACCGGTACTATGTAAACCTGTGAAACAGGATGAAAAACAAAACCTAGCAAAGGGCGGATGAGCTCCTTGGAACCAACGGCCTTTCATACCTGGAGATGAGATAGGCGCCACCTGGTTATTTGCCTATTGAATCACTTAAAAAATATGCAAAACCAAGCCATATGCTTGTGCATAATTGAGTGCACCCACGGCCCAACGGCTACGGTACCAAAAAGAATAACGTTTTTGGAATTTATTATAATTTAAATATAATTTTTTGATTATCAAAATTAAGTGATTCGTTATGTAAATTGATTTTTACAATTAAAATCAATAATATGTTCTCAGAAAATTTTAATAATATTAAAACTTGATTTTTCCTAAAAAACAATCATTAACGAAACTCTAGTAGACGTTCATTGTTCTGTATACATTTTTTTAAATCAATTCGATACCGAAACATTCCTTTAAAATATGAACTAGGAAATGAATTGATTAAAATAAAAATGAATATTAATTATTTAAAAATGTTAATTGATTTTTCTATTTTAAAACTTTCAAAAAATTGTATCAAATTATTTATCAATTTACAACTATATGAAATTTAAAATAATGTGAAACATGAAATCTGAATTTAAATTAAATTTTTGTCAGATGATAAAAATAAACATATTAATCAATCATGTAAGTAAGGAGAATTTTCCCAATCAATCCACAACATTCAAACACAAAACATCAAACATTCGAAACTTTCCTCTCAGGTGCGTTGTCGAAATGTGGTAGAAAACCATGTAAAACTTAAAAAATAATATAAATTTATGAAGACTGTTTAAATTCTATTTTTTTATATTAAAAAAAAATTAAACACATATTAAAATTTATTTCATTGTTTGTAACAAAATAATATGGGAAATAAATTTACATAGATCTATTAAACAGATAAATTTTTTCTGTGGATATTTTTATGGAAAAAAAAACTAATAAATGATTCAAGATTTTTATTGAATTTTCGATTTTTTTTGTACACCGTAAAATGGGAAATGTTTAGAGCCATTGTAAATGCATCGATCTTTCTCTCCGCAAGATGAATTGTTTCTTTTCCATTTAAATCATATTCTTTATTAATTTATTTTACTATTGGGGCGAGAAAAGTATTTTACACTCGCAAAACCAGCAAATTCATTAAACTAATGATACTTAATAATAATTATATATTTCTGTTCGTTAAATCCAATTTATATTTTTTTCCGTTTATCATGATTTGCAATATATTTTCACACATTTATCATAAGAATTATAAATAATATAAATTTTCCCTTATTTAACTTTAAAATATTCTAAAAAACAAAAACAACGTAATCAAAATAAAATATTTTAATTTTATATATTTTGTTTTTATAATTTTTATATATTTATAATAATTTTAATAATAATTCATTTAATCAAATTCATTTTTATTTTAAATATTTTTTTTCACATTTATAATTTTATAATTATTGGGATATATCAAGATTTATTTTTAAAACAGTAGGAAAGAGATATATTGTTTTATTTTTAAACTCTATAAAATAGTATTTTTTTCACGAATTATAAATATTAATAATTTTTAAGTTTCAGATTGTTACTTGCCCGAAATCAGATTTCCCCAAAACTAATTCTACTTTATATCTTTCTTTTAAACATCGATATGTAAATCCTTTTCCTTATAATTCTATCCGTCTTCAATAAAATTTTTTACCAAACTTATTAACCATTAGAATGCTAATATAGTAGAATAGAATAACATTTTTATTTACAAAAAGATATTTTAAAACCAGAAAATTCGTTTAGATATAAGCGTTATTTGATTCTTTACTCTCCTCCAACAATTTCTTTTAACCCATCGTCACTCATGTTACTTTGACTGACCACAGAAAGTTTTGGTCAGTTCCTTTTTAGAACTATTCATTTAGCAATTGTATAGTGCCATAAATAGAATATCAACAGAAAAATCTGAAAAAAAATAATTTAACACATTGACTGCTGTTGACATCATGCACCGAACGTCTGCTACGCACGCTACGCGCGCTACACGTGGGACAAAAAAGTTTACTGCCACGCGGCAGGCATATAACGTTAAATTACGAGATATCTCGTACTTAGCGTCTTAGTAATGTAAGCCAAAGTACGAGATATCTCGTACTTAGCGTCTAACTAATGAATATTGAGGTACGAGGTATCTCGTACTCAGCATTCAATGTGTTAAAAAATGTATTAAAAAACGAATCGTAAATAAATTAGTCTGAATATGTTGATAATCAAAGAAGTAAAAGTATTTTGACAGAGAGAAAAAATACATTACAAAACAATATTTGATATATTATTGAAAATAATTCAGCTAAAACTTCCTAATCAATTCCTCCTACTTAATAATTATCCAACTAAAAAGTTGAGCATATTCTCAAAACTAATCTAAGTTAACTGAGGTAAAATTGGGAATATTTATCGTAAAACAAATCCAGCTATTGTCAAACAATTAGGACCTGTATTAAAATGTTCATTATATAGGACTGTAGCTAATAGTTATTAATAATATAATAGAATTATGATTTCTGTCTGTGTGAAGTTCCCGATGATTAAAGTGATTCGTTTTAACAACGACTTGAAGTTTACAATTTACAAATCATTGTGATTATCTTTATCTTTATAATTATTTTAAATTAACTAAAACGTTTCCTTAAAATCTATATTGAAAAAAAACATTTAGAATTTTATGTACAACAAAATAAGCTAAACAAAAAGTTTGTAACACACGAAAAGTTTATTTTCAAAAACAATGTTTAATTGATAATATTTAATCAAAAATATCTAATCAAAATATCTAATATCCAACACTCCCACCAGAATCGTCCACAGAAGAATCTGAATCCACAATGTAATCATTTATATAATACGGTCTTGGTCTTTCTCTACTAGGCCTAATGCTCAATGTTTGTTCCTCTTGTGTTTGTTTGTCTGGTAGTGATGCAGTTTCCTCCATATTCATATAGTATGACTTGGAATTTTCAACCAAGTCAGGCTGTCTGGGTCGAATGTCTGCGATATGTCTTGGACCGCAAAATCCGATGCAATTGACTAGATATTTCCTTTGATCTATTCTTTTCACGACAACACCCTTGGCCCATTGCTGTGTACATGGTGTACTGTTTTCCGGTTTTACCCACACTAATTGATTATCTACATAATCTGGATTTCCACAAAACGGTTCCTTTTCACTTCTTCCAATTATATCTAACCCTATGGGCAAATAGCTATACAGCGCCGAGCTTGGTGTTTCCTTTCCTTCAGATCGCGTGTTATTATACCACCATAAGGCTTCAAATATGCTGATATTTGATCTGGACGCAATTCTTTTGATTGTTCTATGATTCCTTTCTATTATTCCGTTGCAGTTAGGTCGTTGGATAGCACGATACATGACTCTAACTTTCCACTTTTCCATTAGCTTGTTGAATTATACCGAATGAAATGGGGTATAATTATCGATAATTAGTTCTTTGGGAGACCCGCGTTCACAGAACAAACTTGAAAATTCTGAGACAATTGACTTGACGTCTTCAGCCTTAATTAATTTCCATATCGCAAAGCGAGAAGGACCACAATCGATTACACGTAAAAATTTTTGTTGATTGTACTTTGTAACATCCGCAGCAAGTCTTGTCCATTTTTCGTTGACGCTCAGCCTACCGGTTTTCCATTTTACGGGTGCCGGATCGATGGATTGACATTTTTGACATCTTGAAATCAGATCCTAGATATCCGCGTTTGACACACCTATTCCTTGCTTCGCACATAAATATCGCATTCTGTTTGCGCCTAAATGACACTTATCATGAAGTTACTGCAGCTTGAGTAGATCGTCCGTAACCGATAAAAATCAATTGCTTCTTTTTAATTGTTTTGGGATTCTTGTCAACTTGTCCGCCTTGTTATCTTCGCTATTAACAAACTCGATCTTCAACTCAATCTCATACTCCTGGCCCAGTTCCTTGATCCTCGACAGTCTTCGTTTTATTAAAAGCTCAGATGAAGCTTTGGTATTTAATTTTTCGCGATCTGAGATTTTTTGGTTACCCACGAAACTACTGACTTATTATCCAATTTTACTATCACGCTCCTTAAACCCCATTTCACACATAAGTTTAAACCCTTTACAACTGCTTCTAGTTCTGCTACATTAATATATCTAGAATCATCAGTATTTCTCAACTATGATGCGTCCTCGATTATGTTTCCCTTGACTTCTAATGCCACAACAATGGCTATTGAACTTGCATCGCACCATATAATACCTTCCCTGCGGTCATCAATGGCCCATAAAACTCTGCAAGGATCACTCTCCCTCACTATCTTTAAAACCCATTTAATCTTTTCGAATAATTCCTCGTCTATCTTTTCATCCCACCTTCCCTCACTAGGTCGTTTAAGATATGAACATGACGGACGTAGCCAACTAGCTACCGGATGTATTCCTACTAATTGTCCACATAACGAATATAACTCACGACGTGAAATTGATTCCACATCCAACTCTTCCCTTACCTGATTGTCCCTTTTCCATCTCACTAGATGTTGGTCCTTAAAGACTTTCATTCCTAAAACTCGAACTTCGTTGGCTTGTGACAGATTTTCCGGTTTCTTACATTTGAGACCGAAGTTATTGAACACTTTTTCTATTTTTTCAACAGAAATTAAACTTTCATTTACATAAATATCATCAATATAAGAGTCGGTATTTTCACGCATCCTGGTGTCAGAGTTCAGAATCCACCTGACAATTTCAGTCATTATAGTTGGTCAATGTTTAAACCAAAACCCATTCTAGTTAAAGAATATTTCTTGTTATTAATGATACAAGATTGGTAACGCCACATGTCCTTATGAACATGAATCTGCATGTACGCCTCTGACAAATCAAGCATTGAAAAAGCATTATAAACGTACACGTAATTGTTTAATTTTCTAAAATCGAAAATGGGTCTTATCTTGGACTTATTAGCCTGTAATATTCCAAATATCGGTATGGATCCTATCGATTTACCCATTTCCTTCTCATTGTACTCGATTAGATAACCCTTTTCTACCCAACCGTCTAAAATTTTCAACGTTGCAACATCTTTTAATTTGTTGTCCTTAAAAACTGACTTACGATTCGGAAGATGACTCGGAGCCTCACTTTTCCAATTCCATTTAATCGACCAATTTTCCTTAAACTCAATTTCAAAATTATGCTTTTTTATATTAACAAGAGGCGCGTCCGAAGCAGTACAATTCAAGCTACTATCTATCCCTTTAATGTCTTCTTCGCCGAACTCAATAAGACCCTTAGTAATTCTCACGCCGCCCAATTTACCTATGACATCCATGCCTATTAAGATCCCTAGACCATATGGCAAATGTTCCATGACCGAACATTCCACCCTAATGATCCTACCATTTATATTCAGCCGCCCTTCACCCGAACCCACTCTAAAACCCTTTCCATTTGCCAAAACCATACTTTCTCCGCCAGAAAACAACATACAATCACTAACTAACCTTTTTAAAACAACCGTTTTCGAACAAGCCGAATCAATCAACGCTATGGCTGACCTGTCATTTATAGTGACGATCATCGTCGGCAACGCCTGCAACTGTGAAGGGAGAGAGCCGGCGCCTACAAACTCCCCCGTTCGTTTCCCGACCGACAATATTTTGCGATATGACCCGGTTTCTGACATTTGTAGCATATTGTTTGTCTGTTTGATTGCCACTGAGAACCCTTATGATGATTACTTTCCTTCGATTTGGTGTCTCTCTCACGATAAACATAGGGTCCTTTCTGAAGATTTGTTCTGGGTTTATCGAGTTCTCTTGACCTCCGGAACTCCCTGTTTCTTTGTTGTTGTTTCCGTGTTGTATTGCTGCCATTGAACCCTGTAATAAACCCTTTTTAATAATCAAATACCTGCAACTATACTCGATCATTTCGGTCAGGAGTTGGTCGCCGGCACGTTCCAAATCCACCTGCAACTCGAAAGGCAGTCCGGCCATGAATGTAGTCTTTGTTAGATCGTTGACCTTTGTTGCTAATATTTTCACCTGAGACGCATATTCATTGATAGTCTCGCCCTCGTGATACTGTAAGTTTATCAATTGACTGTACGCAGAACGTCTAGTCAGACCGAACGAGTTATTGAGTATCTTGAAGAACCGATCGTAGCTGCTTTGTGTCTTCTCGTCCGATCCCATGTAGATGTTCAGTGCAACCCTCGATAGTAAAAAGGGGAGAAACGGGGCTGGATCAGTAATCTTCTGGATTTTCATGAACATTTCAAATTTCTTCTGCCAAATCTCGAAGCTGATGCTTCTATCGAATTTTTCCAAAAACTCCAAAACGATTTTCATATCATTCATTATGCCCAGATAGCTTGTAACACGCGAAAAGTTTATTTTCAAAAACAATGTTTAATTGATAATATTTAAACAAATTATTTATCAAAAAAGCATATATTAAATATTTGAAATAATCAAAATATCTAATATCCAACAAAGTTCAAAAAAACTGATCTCAAAAAGTTAATTTTAATTTTTTTGGAAAAAAAATTGTTTTACGATTATCTTAAAATGTTTAAACTATTTTTTGCAATTTTAACCTACTTCGCCTGATGCTACCGAGATATTATCGATTATTATTTGTATTATTCTTATAGTTTTTTTTACTTATTGTAAAATTAGTGATTTGCCGAATCAATCAAACCACTAATTTTACTACAAAAAAATAATAATAATTCAACCAAGGTTTAACTAACTTAATCCACAATATATCCCGGTGTTGGATTAAATTAGTTTTTTTTAATAAAAAAAATGAAAACAATTGTTCAAAACTACCAACACTTTAATTAATAAAATGAAAGAACATACATTATACAGTCATAACACTGAATCATCGGTATGCAATTAGTATAAGTATTAATTATTTTTTTTATTTTATTCTAAGTCAAATAATTAATTTTTTATCATTAACGGCAATAAATTATAAACGATGTCACAGTAAAACATGCAGATTAGGTTGTTAATATTGAAGTTTCTAAGATGTGACTCTTGCTCGACCGATTGACGGATATCACGGTTGACTGATCTAACGATATGAGTTTCTTCACTACTAGAGCGACTGAATTCTTTGCTGCTTTGCAACAGTAGATCATTTTCTTTATTTCTTCGGCATCCGTGCGTGTTTTTTTAAATCGTAAAATATTTTAAAATCAACAATAAGAAGGCAACACATAAAATCACAGACAATAAAAAAAATATGTACATTCAAAAGAGGTAAAGGAAAAGAAATACACACATGCAAAAATATCAAACATCATCCGTTTACAAAAGGAGGTATCACACTTATTATTCAAAAATTTAAATTAAAAAATATTTAATTTTAAATAATTGAAAAATTAAACACTCAATTCGAAACAATAAATAATAAATTATTACAATGATTTATAAATTAAAGCAGAAACTTTCAAAGACGAAAATTTAACTCCCCCGTAATATATGACGGGTCCTTTTCTAGTTGACTATATTAGACAAATGAGGGCGGAAATTAATCTTTTTACGCACAACAAAAGTTTGTTAGGAGGATAAAATTTCAAAAATTTTGAATATTTTGTATCTCTCAATTAAAACATTTGTAAGAGAAGGTGACGTGAGAAGCTTTTTGAATAATATCGTTGTATCTTAAGATTAACTTTCAAATTGTACTTTCTATAATTTTATTGGAAGTAATGAAGTAATGATGTTGTAATGCTGACAGGATCACTTATTAAACTCTAAAAATAACTTTGTTTTCAAAACCCATTTTTTTCTGATAATGAACGCTGGACAGTTGAAATTAATTATCAAATATAATCAAACTGATAACTGAAATGAAGAAGTTCTATAAATAAAAAAGTAATGGAACAACATAACCGGTTGTCTGTTGGGGATCAAAAATCGAGAATATGAAATTACTTTGCTTCGGTAAGTTCTTTTGACGAATAAATATCACGCATTCGATTATCAGCCTTCTTTGGACTTTTTACACTGTATTGCTCAAAAAATGTTTCCACAAATAGTGTGTTTCAAGATTTAAAAATGAGAGTTAATAAATACTCTAAACTACCTTAATCTGCAAAATCAAGAGATAGAATGAAATCTTCTTTAGATCCCTGATATTTGTATAAGAAAGAATGTTTGAAATGTTTATGTTTTATGTGTTGATTTAGGATTATGTCTCTCCTACCCTGATGGCTTATTGAGAATTTTATTTTTATTATTTTAAACAAATTCGATTATATAAATCAATATCATTCCAAAGTTTAAATAATTTGATAAATTTTATGTTAAATTTTTAAATAAATAAAACAAATAAATATTTAAAAATAATTAATCTTTATTTTAATTTTAATTATTGAAATTTGTAGTAAATATTTTTAGAGATTTTTTATATCCCAATTAGTTTCGATATTTGGATATAAATCACTGTTCTTAAAATGTATATACAATCTTTAAAGTCCATTTCTGTTTCTTAATTACTGATTTTTTCTATGTTTAACAATTTGATTCAACAACCGTTTTTATTTAATTGTAAATTTATTTTATTTAGATTATAATTTCAGAAATTAAGAGAGTACTAAGCGCTTTGTTCAACTCATTGAGTACACATTTTTCTTCTAAGTCATATGAAATATTTGTATATTTTAAACGAACAGTTCAATTTATCAAAGAAAAGTTTATGAATGTATAAATAGAAAAGTTTATTGACAAGTTACATGAATTATGAGACAGAACGTTTTTATCTTTACAAACTTACAAATGAATGTCACGGAGACCTCTTAAATAACTAGTAAACCAAAAAAAGTTTAAATCCATTCTTTATGCGGACAGAACTCTATTTGGCCAACAGAATCTTTTTGCTATCTTTTGTAGAAGGCAAAATTATATTAATTTTTTAATCAATTTATTATGTTATTAGTAACTATTAAAATCTTTTGTTGAAGGGATAATTTCATACAAAAAAATTTACAACTCCATTTTGCTAATGAAAAGAATGGAAAAAAATTAAGGAAGAACATCTTGTTAGTAAATATTTATTGTACAATATATTGTTTTAATTTTTTATTTATATAATGGTATGGATTTTGATCTCAAAAAATTTTTAAAAATTTAAATCCAACGATTTTTTCCAAGAACAAAATGAAGAAACTGTAATTATTTTTTTATTTAAACTTTGTCTTTTAAACTATATAATTCTCAACTTTGTCATATCTCAATTTGATAAATATTTGATCATTATATAAATAAATAAATTATAGGTATTATTCTTTTAATATTCTAGACTACTTTTTATACTTTACTTAGTTTCATTAATTAACTTGTTTAATTAACTGAGTAATTAGTTGTAATTAATACTGAGGGTAATTTTATTTTCATATTTATTCATTTTATTCATTAGAATTAGAATTTTATACATGAATAAGTGTAAAAAAATATAGAAAATATTTCATAATGTTTGTTTTATTTTGTCAAAATAAAAGTAAAATAATTTTATTATTTATGTTTCAATAGACTCTGTAAAACATAAAAAATTAATATTTATGACAAAAAATCTAAAAACAGATTTTTTAAAATGAGAAAAAAGTAGTAAAAACTAAAAAAAATATAAAAAATATTTTTTTCTTAATATTTATTCTTTTATCAATTATCAAAATTTATTAAACTATTTTTTTTACAAAATTAATTATTTTAAAAATGAAAATATAAAATACTTTATTAAAATTAAAAAAAAGAAAAAATTATATTTTTCTGAAAATCAAAATGAAAATAATGTTTAAAATCTTTTCAATTAAAAATTATAAATGCACCGAAAATCAAATGGGAAATAACATAAATTTATTCAATAATTACAAAACCATGATTTATAGAACAAATTGTCAAATATCCCAACAAATATCGTTTCCCGGATCGTTGGGAAAAACATTATTCAAGCAATTTTAATTAATTTGTTAATAGATTTTTAATTAATCACAAATATAAGTGTTTCAAGATGAAAAATTTTCTATCACGAAAACTAAAAAAATATTTATTTTATATTTTTTTCTAAACAGGTAATAAAATTCAACACATTTTCCTCTTCGTGCACTATTATCATGCAATTCGATAATTAAAAATTCATTTTTCAAGAAAAAATGTAATTAAAATTAATAAATTAAATTATTATTATTTGACTTTTTATTTTTAATAATCGATATTTATTAATTATAAAATTTATTCTTATTTTACAAGTTTTATTACTGCAGATTCTCAAAAATTTTTGAATTGAAAAATATATTATTTAATATTTTAAAAAATTATTTTTCTTAAAAAAATTCATGAACATTGAACTATATTTTTTAACTTTTATGATTTAATATAAATTATTTTTTATAAATTAATTACAATAAATTTAGAAAAAAATTAAATATTGACAATATCAAGATAAGAATTTAATTTGAAATTTAATTTTATATTTCGATGTAGCATTTCCATAATCAATCTTAGAACGTGGCAATATTTACTTCAATGATAAAAAAAGATAAAACTTGAATTTGTAATTTAAAATACATTTAAGGAATAAGAAACATTATAAAGGTTGAGTGTTTGGATTTGCTTCCATTTATTAATCCGGTTCTTTTTAATTTAGTGATTGGTGTCAACATAAACTTCTTTTCGCTCTTAATGTACTTAATTCCACATTTCCAACACTACGTTTATCCTCATAACTTTATATTTATTACATCTGATATGATATATTACATATAATATATTACATCCAGAAGAGCATTAAAATTGTTAATGAATTTAGAAAATATCTTCATGGTTAATATAAGAAAAATTCCTGCATCCTTCACTTTCTGATGTAGTCTATAAAAATTCATTTAAATCAGTGTCGGACAACCGGTTCGCCGCAAAAAAATCTAGGGGTACCGCGAACATTTGTGTACAATATTTAAAATCGTTAAATTTATTGAACTTGTTATTGAAGTATTGCTGTAACAATACTAGTCATATTTTTGCATCATTGTAAAACACACAGTAAGTTTTGCACACAGTAAAATCTGTTGGTTAAAAAACAGTGTGTTGTGTCCACGACTTCAGCATTAAATTTTAATTTAATTTGAATTTTAAATTAATTTACTTAATACCTCCCGGCGGAATGTGAAATATAATTTTTCTTTTAACTTTTTCTTTATTTATTTAATTAGTCTTTTTTGTCCCCATCTTATCCTCGCAACTGGGGATCAAAAATAAATTTGAACAAAAATTCAATATTAAATTTTGAAAAACAAAGTATATTGTCAATTGTTTAAATAATCAGAATTGTACGCATTTTTCAAATCAAAATAACAAAGATTTTTTGTGTATCTTTTTATTTCCATTTTATCACAGTGAAAACAGTGAAAATTAATTTGTTGTGGCGCAAGAATCCTGTGCTTATAATTTATTCTCACTCACTTTTTACTCAAGGTAATTTAATTAAACATTATTAAGAAAACTTCTTTTATCATGTATTCTAAATTCTCTCAAAACTAGATGGAGAGATTTATAATTAGAAAAAGTGCCAGTGATAAACAAAATCCAAACAAAAACAGTGAAGATAAGAAAATCGTAATATCAACCGGAAAAAAAACTAAAATACGATGAAGATTAACTTAATTATGGATTTATACAATCTGATAATGATCCATCACTGCAATTTTGCATAATTTGCCAAAAACTCTCAGCAACAAAGCAAATTTGCCAATTAAACTACTTCGCCATATTGAGACAAATCATCGGGAGCAGATGCAATATCCAATAAGCTATTTGAAAATATACAATCAAATTTTCAAAAGCAAACAAAAAAATTCAAGAAAATATATGACGACGTCAGATGAAACACAAATAGCTAGTTACCTGATAGATCAACTCATCCCTGAAAGAAAAAAGCTCACGCGGAAGCAGAGGAAATTATCTTGCCTGCTTTAAAAATTGCTTCTATATGTATTTGAACGAATGATGCTGTGGAGAAGATAACGAAAATTCAACTATCATCAAAAACTATTGCGAGAAGCATTGTAGATATGTCAGATGATATTGATTTGCAAATGAAACAATGTTTTAATGACCATTCAAGAAAATTTGCTATACAGCTTGATGAAGGCACAGATATTAGCAATAAAGCTCAGTTGCTGGCATTTTTAAAGTTCGCCGATAGAGGAAAAATTGTGAATAATTACTTTTTTGTAAAGAATTAAAACAGAGAACGACTGGTGCGAACATTTTTGAATTAGTGGATGAAAATGTTACGAAGTATAACTTGAGATGGGAAAATTGTATTAGCGTCTCCACGGATGGATGTCCAGCTATGAAAGGTATAAAAAAAGGATTTATAGCACATGTCATAACAAAAAATCCAAATATCAAATTTGTTCACTGCATTATTCATAGAGAAATTTTAGTATCAAAGGCGGTTCCTCTCATCATTGCCACAACTCTAGATGAAGCCATCAAAATAGTAAATTGCGTTAAATCAAATGCTCTTAGATCGAGAATGTTTTCAGTATGTTGTGAAGCAATGTATTCCGATTATATGAATTTGTTGTATCACACTGAAGTCAGATGGTTGTCGAAAGGAAAAGTTTTAAATCGGTTTATTTTAATACAAATGAAGTATTTGCATTTATTGATATCGAAGAGATTCATTTTCCTTTCCTGAAGAATGATATTTGGTGGTTACGAGTTGCGATTTTGAGTGACATTTTCAACAAATTAAACAGCCTAAATTTAAATTTACAAGGTGATCAAGAGAACATTATCACTATCTCCAGCAAGTTAAAAGCGTTTACGGAAAAACTTAATTTATGGAATTTAAATATTGCTAATAAAAACTTTGCATCTTTTCCGACGGTTGAAGAGAATCCTTTAAAATATCTTAACTTGGATGTTTTGAAAATGGAATAATGTTAAATTTGATTTACAACACGCAAAATTATATGCGTACAGGCATACC
>MQRK01225914.1:0-11546 GCA_001938485.1 Girardia tigrina
ATCCGATTGAAAATATGTTTTCGAAATGGAAAGGAATGATACGTGAATCACGACCAAAGTCTGAAGCAGAATTATTTGCCTATATAGATAAGTTTAGTGAATATATAACGGCTGAAGATAGTTCTGGAAATTTTAGGAATGTCTTTTCATTCCTTCCAAAGTGTTTGAGTAGAACACCAATATATGATGGCAATTAAATAAATTTTAGCTATTCATTTTAGTTTTTGTTTCTGTGATTTAGGTATTTGTAAACTTGTATATTTCGCAATATTTACACAAAATCATAAATGACTTGACGAATTTCTTAAATTGAAATACAAAATTCTTAAACTGATTTACAAAATTCTTCAATTGATTTTCCATTTCTTAAACGGATGTACAAAATTCTTAAATTGATTTACAAAAATCTTAAATGTGATGATGTCATTCTGAAATGTGCTGACAAACCCTGTATATTAATAAAATTGATTAATTTTAATAGAAAAATAATTAATAAAAGTTTTAAATTAAGAATTTTATAATATATGATAAACGGGTTGACATTTATAATATTAAAAAAATAATTAGCCACTTGTAAATTAAAATTTAATAATTTTAAAATAAAATGTTATTATTATTATTTAAAATAATTTTTAGAAGTATAATTAAAATTTATAAAATTGAAAGAAAATATAATAAATTATTTCGGTGAAATGATTAAATTAACGAGAAATTTGTTTAAATATGTATTATTATCATTAATAAATCTTTGTGCTAAATATGAATTGTGAAATTTCTGATAACGAAAATGGCATAAACGGGACTAACAGAGACACTGAAAGTGATTTGTGATTACGATTGACTTTTGTTGAATGTTGATTTGTTTTAAGATTGCATTTTAAATTTCTCTAAAATTTATTTTGTTCGTTTTGAAATTTTAAATTGAGATTTGAATCTGAAGATTTTGAAAGATTAAACAATCAGTTAAATTTGTTAAAGACGACATTTGAGGTAAATAAAAAACGATTAAATTATCAATAATTTGCAAGATGATTTGCAAGTGTTCTTTCCTGATCGTATGCTAATAGTATTGATTGATGTCAAGTGTCCTTTTGATGAGAACAGATAAATACCCTGATCACACAGTTTTGTTTTACACATTTGTCTTAAGTGCTCTTGGTACATGGATCCCTACCAATAGCAAGACACTAGATGTCGTTTTCTAGCAGACAGAGAAAAGACCATTGAAATGACCACTGTCCGATCAAACATCCGATTGTCTGCAAGAATGTGGAAAGTCTTCTGTAATGGACATGATGCCCATGACTTGTCCGAGTTTCAGGATCCTAAAAAAATCCAAGAGATACTCTTCTGCTTCAGGAAGAGGCTGTCTTGGACGAGGAAGAGTATGTAGAAGAATTGTGAGTTCATGCTTGAGCTTCATGTCACACTCCTATATGTGTTAGACGTGCTTGAATGAACTCTAGTATTGAACTCACATGCAGTGAGCACTGACTGACGACCCGTGCCGCTGAAGAAAAAAACTTCCAACAAACAATCTTGGCAAATTTAAAATGTTAATAATAATAAATATTTGTGATTTTTTATAATTTAGCGATGTTTAGAAAGAACAAATTTATTTGTTAAGTGTGAATTATCGAAAGAAGTGAATTATTTAAATTATGAGCCAAAAAAATTCTAATGCAACAAATTTTCCAGAAAATAAAATACAATTTGACCAGACAAAAACTCCAAAGCGCTTTATCTCTGCTACCACCGTCCGGTCATCGGACAAGCTGGAGGTTGGATTGAACATCTAGAATTTATTTATTTTGAATTGATCATGAATACTTACAAATAGAAAATAAATGATTGTTTAAATAATCATTATTTATTGTGTTATATTTAAAATATATTTTTTTGATGAATATTTTTCATGATTTTACTGGCGAACACTTTCAGGACAATAAAATGAATGTCGGTGCAATTTCGAAGATGGAAGAAAGACGAAGAATTGTAGCAAAACTTCTTCAATCAGCGCAGGAAATTTTGGCGCCGAAAGTTGTGTTTTTCGACAGACAGGATCAAGATCTGAAGAAATAGATTGAAGAAAAAACGGATTTCGCCATATTCAATAAAATGGATATATCTTTTGCCTTCGATTTGCTGCTTAAAAGTGACTCTAAAGTTTTATGGCAGGAATATTGTAGTCACACTAAAGATCTATCAAAGAGCACAGTTACAGAGTGGTTTTTCAATATTATTTTCAAAACCAAGGATCATAATTGATAAAGTAAGTGATTTTTGTGATTCAGCTCAAAGATCAGATGAACGGTACCAGTGTTTCGAACTTCGAGTACGAAAATTAGTGCAGAAAGTATTTGAGAGTCAGATCTCAAAAGAAGAAATAATTTCCACTTTCATCTTTCAAGGATTACAAAATTCGAAATTAAAAGAAACTCTTATCTTGAAGCCACAGATGCCATATGAAAGACGTCGAGAATTGGCAACAGCTTTGGAAAGTTTTGCACCAAACCAACTGGTTTTTCCACAATAAAACAACATCGTCCAACATATGGAACAGTAGTAAAAAAACATTCCAAAGAAGCCCCAGGCCAATTTTAAATCGTGGTTATGAAAATCATAATGCGTCATATGTCAAGCGAGATGTCAGGAATGGAGTACAAAGAGGTAAACATGAAAAGTCAAATAAAGAAGGAAAATATCCAAGTAAATCGATGAAAACAAAAGCAAAGAGATTTTGTTGCAAGTTGTTGAGTAAATTGTCAATTGAATTTGAACCCTTTAAACCAGGACAATGCTTTTACTGTGGAGAAACTGGAAATCGAAGAAAAGATTATCCATTGGATGGCTGGTGTTTGATTTGCTAGTAAAGAAGGTCACATATTCCGTGATTGTCCATCAGTAAATGGACAGAGACGAACATCCAAGCCAGTGTTATGTATGTAGGAGGAAAAAGGTAATTTAAAAGACTTTTAAAACGGTGAGATTTCATTTGATAGGAAGATTGTGAAAATGTCATGGAGAATGAAGCAAAAATGCAAGGCAGCCCACTTTGCTAATCTACTCGGTTGGGTTGCCTCAGTAAAGGATATAAACGCTAGAGATAGAAATCAGAAGATGGAGAGGAAGATATATCAGAAGTTAGATTGAAGATGGTGGAGTATAGGGAGATGTAATAAGGTTGAAGTAGAAATATTTTTGGATTCTGGGGTATCAGTGTCAGTAATGGATGTTACGTGTTGGAAGAGGATTGGATCTCAAAACATTTTTCATCGAATGTAAGATAAATGGGTGTTTTCTCACCTACAGATGAAATGTGTATTGGTGAAGATATTATGGAATTCAAAAAATGCCATGATCGAGATTTATGTCGTCAAAGCCTCATACCAGCTTTTATTGAAGGAATCGATACGATGCATAAATTTGAAATGGGATTGAAAGAAGTTTTTATTATTGAAAAAGAAAATAAAATTGAAAAAATTGATAACATGAAGTATATCAATAAAGTCATTAAATGTTTTTTTGCGTACCAAGAATATTAGTCGAAGGATCCAAAAGTATGGTAAGATTTTTATGACATCATCATTTGATTTAGGTCATACAAAGATTTTAAAACATCATATAAAGTTGACAGGCGCGCCGATTGCACTACATCAAAGACGACTCCCGATATATTTGAGCAAGGCATTGAAGATCTAATAGAAAAAATAGATAGAAAAAGATACTGAAGCGGAGGCAGGCTCTCCATATTAAAAATTTTCCCACTAATTGATTTTCAAAATTGATTTCTTCATATTGTTTCAGCCAAATATCTAGTTTTTCTTTGAAGTTATTTTATTATTTTTGATTCTAATTTTAATTTTTTTGCCTTTTTGGGCCGATTTCATAAATACTCTTTAAGTTTTATCTTCTTTAGCTTTTTTTAATTCAAAATTAGACATCACTGACTTTTCGAGTTGTCGTTTTTTATTGAACACTTTAATTTCAGCTTCAAGTGAAGTCAGTGGTGGCAGTAAAAACGGGAATCTTTTAATGCATAAAAGGTAAGAATCTTAGATGAAACGTTTGTTGAGACATTAATACCCATTGGAAATTTTGAATAATTTTTAAAAAGAAATTCAAAAGCCTTTTTAACGTCAGAAGATTTATTTTTCAAACACAGACACTGTTGCTCTTGCGATTGATATAGAATTGAATTGTGATCGTTTCTCAAGAGAACACACACACGCAGGCACCAACAATAAAATCCACATTTACCAAAATATACACACGTATTGACAAAAAAAGAAGACACGCACGCACACGCACTTATTTTACATTAAGATAACACATGCAAACATATCACATTTATACACACATTCCAATTATATATTTTTTCTATTTTTACACACATATATTTTCTCTTTGTTACGATATTCCAATGTACAACGGTGACTGATGAATGATCGATAATAATTGGGAATTAATATTTTTTTAATAAGTTTAAAAAAAATAAGTTTAAAAAAAAGAAGTTTAAAATTTATTTAATTATTTAATTTATTTATTTAATTATTTTAATTATTTATTTAAAAATGGAGAAATATTCGGTCAAACCGATAAATTTCCGCTTCAGATATCATAAAGCCGTATCAAAGTCCTTGGAATTCTCTACTGGTAGTTATTCCAAAAACAGATGATAAAATCCAAATGTGCTTATACTTTTGAGGAATAAACTCTATCATTGAGAAATTTACGTTTCTAGTTTCGGATATTTATGGATTATTAGATGCATTGGGTGGTTCTGTTCTGTTCTCTTCCATTGATTTAGGGAATGCTTGGTACTAGGTGGAACTGACAGAAAAATCCAAGTTGAAGACAGTATTCAGCACAAAAATTTGGCATTATTGCTTCAACCGACTTCCCTTTGGATTATTTACAGCTCCTGCAACATTCCAAGCATTAATGCATGAGATATTTCATGATATGGTTTATAAAGGTGTATTAGTATACTTGGATGATATACTAGTCTATGGAACATCAGACCTAGAACAGACAACAGATTTGAAGAAGTTTTTAGACGAATATCTAATCTAAAGATAAAATCCAAAAAAATTGAAAGATAAAAGAAACAGAAGTTCAATTCTTAGGATATGTCGTAAGCAAATGAGGCATTGAGATAAACGAGGAAAAGATTAAATCAATTATTCTGGTACCAATACTGGGGTGTATAACTCAATTATGATCGTTTCTCGGTTTGACCAACTATTACAGGCGGTTTATAATGAACTTTGATAAGATTGCAGCTTCGTTATATGAGGCTTGCTCCTCAAAGAATAAATATTAATGGTCGGATGAATGCGAAACCAGTTTCAAAAAAACTAAAACAAGGCCTTTGGAAAACTTCAGTATTATGTTTTCCGATATTGATCGTGAATTGATTCTGGATACAGATGCCAGTTTTTCAGCAATTGGAGTCGTATTAAGTCAAAGACAGAAGGATGGTTCAGAAAAAGTTATTGCGTATAGATCTCGAAATCTGAGTGATCATGAAAAAGGCTATTTTGTGACAAGAAAAGAACTCTTGGCATTTAGAGATTTTTTGTTGCACTTCAAGCATTCTTTATGCGGTAGAGAATATATAGCGCATACCGATCATAAAGCACTGGTTTTTATGAATGTGGCTAATAAACCCATCAGTTCTCAATTTCAGACTTCGTTGAAAGATTTATCCTCTTTCGATTTTGAATTGTTATTAACGAAGGGATCCGATCATTCAAAACCAGATAAAATTTCACGAATAGCAGAATCTCTGTGAGCAGAGTGCCTTACGAAGCCGATTGGAGTAAAAGTTAGGTATTCAAATGCACTAAATGTATCAGATGTTCTGGATATTTTCACAATACAGAAAACGGATAAAGATATAAGTGAGATCATAAAATCGTTAGAATTGAATGAACTACCAACACTAGATGTGCAACAAAATCCATTATGGTCATTTGAGGATCAGATGATAATAAAAGATGGCCTATTATGTTTCAATGATGGAAATAGTAAGCGATTAGTAGTTCTCGAAGCTGGTAAATGACAGGTAGTAGAACATAGTGACCATGAATTATGTAACCTTGGGTGCAAAAAGCTTTATGAATACATGAAATACATTTATTTTTGGCTAAAAATGAACGAATCATTAAGGACAATATCGCAAATATGTGAAGTTTCTATGAGGAGAAAAGTTAAAACAACACCTACGAAAGAAACATTTTTACCTCTAGAAAATTTTCAACTATTTAAACAAGTGGTCATGACATTTCTTACATGACAGTATCGAAAACTGGTAAAATATACATGTTAGTATTAATTGACAGGTTCAGCAAAGTCGTCATTTTAGTAGCCTTAAGAAATCAAGCAGAGGAGACAATAACAAGAGCAATTTTTTATTGTTGGATATATTGGTATGGGGATAACCAGACAATTCGACACAAGACAATTCGACACACGACAATTCGACACAGACAATTCGACACAGACAATTCGACACAAGACAATTCGACACAAATTTTTTTTAATTCGACGCATCTATTAATTTGACATATTTTTCATTCTACACAGTAAAAGTTAATTTTTAACATTTTATTCATTGCAAATTATCTATTTTCTTTACAACCTCTGCACGATCTGACAGAGCATTTGCCAAAGTCAGTCTGTCACAAGCTATATCTCTTCCAAGTCCTTCAAGCAAGGTCCAAATACTGGAGTGGCTGCATTGAAATATGGTATTAAGAGCATTGTTGAAACCTTCGCAACAATTTGTAGTTTTTGGCGTTTGCTCACCAGCAGAATCGAAACGGTTTCAGCATCTTATTGGAAACTGAGGAGCTCTACCAAGAGCACCCTCAATATAAGTTGATAAGAAATATGTTAGAATTTCATTGTACCTATCCTCATCAGGGAATGTTGCAGCAAGAATATCAAAAACATTCCTGACATCAGTATCAGGTACAAAAGCCAAGCCACAAAGTTATTTTAAACTAAGATAAAATATGTCAGGTAACTTGTCAAATGCTCCATCACCATAAATGGTGTCATTGCAAAGTTTAACTAACAGGTCACCAAATGCCAAAACTCTGTTAGGATCATTAGTCCCAGAATCATACAAAACTAGTATAGAATATTTGTCAGGAATCACAATGTCAGGTGCAATTGGATTGGGAATATGATCAGCCTGTTTCTGCCTATGCAAGGTTCTAGCAATTGATGATTTCTTAGGCATATGACAAAGAATGCCCATGCTGAAACTTCGCAATGCATGGCCCATCACATTTCGGGTAGTGGCACCTACTTCCTTCATGGCAACCATCATTTTATTTTGAGCAATGTTTGCCACAACCTTCTGAGGACAGGAATCATGTGAACGATTACATGGAAGGCACACAGTGGTATTATGGTCGTCAGTTGTCTTAAGAAAAGCATGACTGTTGTACTTTGATGCTGCCTGCATCTCCAATTTATGACTCCATTATTAGTGCGAAATTTAGAATACTCAAACCCTAGATAAATTAACACCAAATTGCCTCTCTGGGCAGTAGTGAATTCCATATGGAACAGATCTATCATAATTAACAATTTAAAAACTCTGCATAATATAAATAATTAAACAAATATTTTATTTTTAATACCATAAAAATTGATTTTTTTCATATTAAATTGATTTATATATATAAAAATTGAAATATATGTTCAAAATAATATGTCAGGCTGAATTGTAAACGAATGAATTTTTAAAACATTTGTTCATATTAAATTCATATTTTTTTAATAAAAATTGATATTTTTTTCATATCAAATACAGTAAAACTCACTAGTATAACTAAAAATATAGTTATGGAAATGTCGTGTTTCAAAAAATGTCATTGAAATTATCCAATTAAAAAAATGTGTCAAATTGAAAAATTTGTGTCGAATTGTCTTGTGTCGATTTTTCTTGTGTCATCACCATCATAAAATGATGGTTGCCATGAAGGAAGTAGGTGCCATTACCCGAAACCAAAATCTTTCTTGTCAGCCAGGGTAAAATATTTGAAGGCTTAAATTGAGACATATAAGTCAAAATTTTGGTATTCTACAAGAAATTTCTTCCCCATACCAACATCAGTCAAATAGACTGCCGGAGCGTACTATTTGATCTGTTCGAATTATGTTGGCAACTACTTTAGAAAGTCAGAAATCATCACTGCATTGAGAAGATTTACTTCCAAAAGTGAAATTTTCTTTGAATATGACTTGGCAGAGTGCAGTTGGTATGATATCATGTAAAATACAATATGGACGAAAGCTGGGGACACATAGGATATTTAAGAAGATGGAACAGTCTCCATTAAGAACTGAAGCGCAAGGAAATACAACAATTACATTTAACCGGTTGCAAATGCAAGATGATAAAAGCAGAGTCATCGAGTTTTCAATGTGGGAGAGAAAGTGCTAGAAAAACTAGATCCACACAATGTCGGAAAGAGGTACGAAGGTCCATATCAGATTGTAAAGTTTCTTACTCCTCACCAAGCACTGTTGAAATTTGGAAACAAATGAAAGCCATGACGAATTAAATGGCTAAAAGAATATGTTCATTCGCAAAACGACAAGAGGAAAGTTAGAAAAAAATGATTGTTTTAATAATCATTAGTTATTGTGTTACATTTAAAATATGTTTTTCAAAAGATTATTTCTCCTAATTTTACTCTTACAATTCAACACCCTTCCCAGAAAGATAATTAATATTGTTTGGGAGTTCTTTTTGGTAAACTGTAATTTTTTTAATTTTTAAATTAAAAAACATATTTATAATTGAGATTAGTTAAAATAATGTTTTACTAATTAAAATGATATAGCTTTTTATAAAAAATTATATAGTTTATAGATAGTATTTTAGTAATTAAAATTGAATAAGTTTTTATAAAAAATTATAGTTCACAGATAATATTTTACTATTTAAAACGGAAAAAGTTTTTATAAAAAATTATAGTGTATAGATAATATTTTATTGAAAAAACTTTTTTTAAAAAAAATAGGTTTTAAAAAATAACAATTAAAATAACTGTATAGGAGTAAAAGAGTAAAGAAGATTTTGATATATATTGTAACACTTTTTAAAATAAAATCATTTGTATATCATTATTTAATATATTCATATTTATCTCATGAATTTTAAAAATCTGGTTTATGAAAATTTGAAAATAGTGTACCTCAAAAAATTTGTTTATAAAAAGTCTTATGTGTTAGAAATAAAGTTTGCGAATAATGTCTTTGGATTTTACTCTCGAACCCAATTACTATTATTATTCTGAGGAATATTTGGTGATGCTTTGTGTTGATATAGGACTGTGTCTTTGCTACTCAGATAGCTGATTAATATTTTAAATATTATTACCAGAAACTAACTTATTCAAATTTAGATTTATTATTCAAATTCATTTTTAATCTATTATATTTGTAAATTCTAAATGATTTTATTAATTTTATTTTAAAACTTTTAAATTATTAAATCAAATAGTTATTTTTAAATGATTAATAGTCATTTTAATTTAAACCAATAACATTTATAGTAAATGATTTATTATTTTATTTATATTAATGAAAACACTACTACGGATTTTTATAAAGATGATCCAAATTGTGTTTGTAATCAATATTGTAATTAATAATGCATGAGTTTTCTTAAAAATTATTATTATCATTGAGGTGCTGGCCACCGGATCGAACTGTGGCGACCAGCATCTTTTCAGTGTGTCAAGACTCAGTGCCCAAAAAGATCGGTGTGTCAGTTCAACGATGGCTAGGTACCTATCTGCCCAGTGACCAACGGTCGATACGTCATCAGATATCGGTCCCGCGACTGACTCGTGGTGGTTCGCACTGAGCCGCACGTAACAGCACTACACTCAGTCCAACCGGTTGATTATAACGCGGAGTGGCCCACGGTGTTATCGTCCCGTCCGGTTTCTGTCGGTCCGATTGGTGCTGTCATGTCGACCTGTTGAACATCGTCGGATCGGAAGTGATGGTCCCGGGTTCAATACGAGGAAATCGATCAATTTAAATCAATCCATATTCCCAGTGAATTGTTGAAAAGAAATTAGTTGAGATCATCGCGAAATCTATAATTTAACAATCGGTCAAATCAATAAAAGCATTTTTTTCCATAAAGTACAATTTGAATTTCTGTCACCATTTCTTTATTGAATTAGTTCGATTAAACAAAAAAGATGATTTTTAAATTTTCTCAAACCCCACAATCATTACTGTTATTATTATTAATAATAGTAATAATATTAATATTTAAAATTTGACATTATTATTATCGTCAAAATTAATATTTTCAAATAAAACTGGAAAGTAGAAGAATGAAATAGAAAATTCGATAAAACCATAGTGAAATAAAGTTTTCGTTTCAAAAATCTTTTTAAGTAACTGGTTCTGGTGAAACAAACGATTCTTCAATTTTTATGACTATTGAACTAACGTTGCTCAAATTAGGAGAGGTTTGACGGTAACATATTGATTATAAGGTTCCATTCACTAGAATACCTTCAAAATTATTTCACCCAGAGACTGCGATGATAACTGCTTTTGGAATAAATTATAAAAACTTTTTAAAAATTTTTAGACGTTCGAATAGTCAATCACAGTAAATACAAAAAATACCAATATCAATCTAAATGGAGAATCACCATTCTAAATTCAACTCAAATAAACACACATCCTTCATACCGTCATACAATTTTTAAAATTGATAATCAACATTATTTATATGAATATATAATGTTTAATATCAGAGAAAGTTCGAAATATATTTAATATTCTTCTATTTTTTTAAAAAAAATCAGTAAAATTTTATAAAAAATGGAAACTAAATAAATTTTTGAAAGAAAAACATACTAGGTACAAATAATTTTACAGAAAATTTGTTAAAAATCAAATTTCCTTTAAAATAAAATTTGAGAGATTCTTTTCGATAAAGTGGAGTCTTTATAATTCGTTATTCAAACAGTATAAAAACAATTATAAAATATGAAAAAACATTTTATAAAATGCACTAAAATAAAATAAATTCATTTGTAAATCATAAACAAATAATGCATATTTGATCAATTGGCCAAACAAATTTTAAATTGTTTTCGAACTACTCAAACTAATGGCGATTCATTCTTTCCTTTTTCGACATCCGGTCTAAAAAAGTCTATAAATACCGACCTAAAATGTCATTATTTCATTAAAAATGATTTTGAAAACATTGTTACCTTTCTTCATTCTATCAGTCGTGATAGAATTGTGTAGTGCTCAATGCGGATGTACTCAAAAGGTTTGGAAATTTGTCTCTAAAGTTTGTAACAAACCTTCTAATTAACAGGGTATAAAAGTTTCTGCTTTTAACGTCGGTGACATGATCCTCTCTGCAAATGATGTTCTCTCGATTCAAGGAGTATGATAATTTCTATTTTATATTATTTATTTTTGTTTTTCATATTTCATTTATATGAAAATAAATTCTGTTTTTTGACGTTTAGTAC
>MQRK01225921.1:0-22034 GCA_001938485.1 Girardia tigrina
CTCAAAAAATATCCAATGATACAGTAAAAAATTTAAAAGAAGTCAAAGATGATTTACGGAAATTCATTCAAAAGAAAACTTTACAAACGACTTTAGATGATTTTTTAAATAAATAGTTTATTTGTAGTTGCGTTTTCTTATTAATTTCATCATTTATTTAATAATAATATTGATTTTATATTCCCTCATTATCCGAATTATTTCACAATCCGAAAGGAATTCGATTTTTAATTTTTCGGATTAATGAGGGTTGACTGTATGAATATTTATATGTATTTTTATCTATATCGGTTTAAGATTTATAAAACACATAGTTTCTCAAAAAAATAAATTTGTTTAAATATTAGATTTAAACATATTTTTGTGGTATAATAAAAGTTTTAATGTCTGATACTAATAATTCTGACGATTTTCCAAGAACCTATAATATACTGCTCAGAATATTAACTTTTATTTTCTCAAATTATTTTGGATAAAAAGTATTAGGTAAATTTTAAAATAAACATTAGTTTTTAAATTATATTAAATTAAAGAAGTTAAAATCGTTTACTAAAAAATATTATTAAAATTCATAATTATAAAACATTTTAATTAATAAATATTTAAACATTAATCTGATTAGATTTAAACAGTTAATCAATAAAATATCAATCCCTCCTGAGTAAGAGAGTCACCAATCTAAACAGCATACAAACAACAAACTTACAACATTAAGAATTTTCGCTCACAACAAGTACGACTCTTCCAGAATAGTGGAGAAGTATAAAACTTCTTCATAGCCTTTAACGAACCTCAACAGATTGAAACCCCTAGACTGCTGATATTTTCTTTTAAATCTGAGAACACATGATAAACAAAGTGCTTTATTCCAGGAATGCCATTGATTTAAGTGTAACTAACTAGACCAGAATTGGAATCATGACATAAATATGAACTATTCATCATTTTTTTAATGACAGGTCTTCATGAATATTGTTGGAAAATTTTAGATGTGCTTTCAAATGATTTTCCAACTTAAATTTCCTTTAACCAAAACAGAATAAAACTATTCAATTAGAATTATTTGTTATAAAATCTGACTGTATTTAAGGAAAAACCTAATTGTTCATGAAATTTTACTAAAATACAAATATATATTACAGGGTCATTCAAAACGACTTGCTCTATATTTTACGAATAAAAAATACAATTGATACAAGTGTTGTATTATAAATATTCAAGTTTTTATTTTGATGCAAATATTCTACTGAAGTCAATAAAAATATAAATTTTGAATGCAAATTGATTTTCTTAATTAAAAAGATTATTCTTTAAAATTTTCAAGACAATAATGACGTTTCAGCTCAAAATCGATTGCAGTATAAAAGGGCTTGAAACAGAAAACGTGTTCACTATTTGAACATCGAACCTTCAAATTTGAAGTGCAATTACCGTATTTCCCGGGCTGTAAAATAAGAAATCGGATATTTTAAAAAAATTTATTTTCACCGATATTTTTACCATATTTGAATTTGTATCATGTTTAATTATTAGTTTAATTTAATTAAACAAAAGTCAGTGTTCTAAAGATTTTGCTTTGTTTTATATCAATTATCGGATCACTACAAACGATAACATAGTCAAACCGCTAATTCCAAATAATTTTGAGTGTTAGGATAGTTTTGTATTAATATGTCTAACTTTATAATAAATATGTCTTCTTTTGATATCATCAGTTTGCTTACCAATGTTTTATTAAAAAACAATAAATTTTAATATTTGTGAGGGTAATATTATCGGACTGCTCATTCTTGATTAAGTTGTTTTATGGGGATTTTTAATGTTCTGGTGAGATACTTTTTCAAGAATTCAACAAGCTGCGCACTATGATAAGTTAAGAAGCCAAACATATTGTAAACTGTCAAGCAAGTATTCAGAAGTATCTCGACAAAAGATTTACACTTCCTTCTTTTTCTAAAGCTTTCTCGCAATTTCAATTAGGGTTTTTTGTAAATGTTAATAAAATAACTTTTTATTCGTATCATTGTGATAGTAATCGAAATAAACCATAAAAATTAATGACAAAAAGATGAAATTTTCAATATTTCATTTTTGCAGATTAAAAAATAAAACGAGAGCGGTCCCAATTTTGGTCTTCATTTTAAGAATTACTTTAAAGAACAGTTTGATGAAATTGGTCGAAAATAACTATTATTAATACTTATATATATATATATATATATATATATATATATATATATATATATAATCTTAATTATTTATTTTTTAATATTACGAAGATTATTATTTTCATTACAGGAAGTTCTGTCAATTCGATATCATCAATAAATGATGAAAAATTATTTTTAATAAAATAAAAAAATACGCAAATTCATCCAAAATTCAAACTCTAATAAGATACCGTAATCATGAAACAAATCATTAATTACGTATTCATAAATTAATGAAAAGCATTTAATTACAAATATTTATTTCTATTTGAACCATTTCTGCTATTTGTTAAATGAAAATCCACTCTTATAATCAAATCGAACGTCCCTAGCATAACCTAAAGGTATTGAAAACCCCTCATTGGACTATATTTATCAAAAGAAAAATATATAAAGTTCATATCGATTTAAGATCAATGTTAAAAATAAATAAAGTTTCAAAAGATTAAATTTGTAATAATGAAGTACAACATTTGAAATTTATAAAATACAATATAAATGACAAAAAAATACAATTCCTTCGGATTTGGGGGTTGTGAGGAATATTTGGTGTGTTGGTGTTTTTGTGTAGTGTTTGCATGTTTAAATGTTGTGTGTTGATTTGCGATTGTGTGTCTCCTAATCAGATGGATGATTAATATTTTAATTCTTATAATCTGAAACTAATTTATTCAAATTTAGATTTAATATTCAATTTTTTAATTTTTTATTATTGTAAACTTTAAATAATTTTATTGATTTTATTTTTGTAAATATTTAAATAATTAAAATCAAATTAATGTTTAAAAATGATTATAAAAAGTAATTTGATTTTAGTCAATAAAATTTATATTAAATATTTTAAATAAAATAATTTTCTCCAAGTTAGTTCAGATTGGGATGATGATTATTAAACATTGAGTGATGGATTTAAGTGTGACCGATAATAGTGATTGTCATAAAAATGATCAAAGTTGTGAATGTAATAAATGTTCTATCAAATGTATGAGTACTCTTAACAGGGGTCATTGCTGTTTTTATTTATCACTTAAATTTAGAACAAAACTTTGAGCCCATTTATTCTATTTTAATAATATTTATTTATCATTTAGTTTTTAACTTTAGTTTGTTCTAGAGAATATATTATTTTTTATCTTATTTTTTTGTTAATTAATATAAAGGTTCAAGTGGTATTCATAAATCCTCGTTTCATCTTGATTGAAATCTGTATCTTTTAAAAAAATAAGTAAATTGAGCAGACTTTGTCAAACAATTTTAATTATTTATTTTAAATAATATTTTAATTAAAAAAAAGAAGCCCAAATTTAATTAACAAATTTAAAAAAAGCTTTTTTTCTTCCTTTTTAACCCGAAGTCATATGTGAAAAGCAAAGTTTCAAAACGGCAATTATTTTGTTAATGTTATTTGTTTATTAATTATTATGATAATCAAGTTTTAAATTTTGAAATAATCTATTTTTTCACAAAATGAAATCTATAAAAAATATACATTAAAAAACAAATAAAATTTCTTGAAAAGAATTAATTATAAATTCAAATTTGAAATACTATTTAAATTTTCTCAATTTATTGTTACTATTAAGAACATTAATTGAGTTTCCTTTACATTTATTAATATCGCAATTTGAATTGTCACTACAACAATTCTCCGTAAAACTTGTGTAGCTCGTCATCGTTCTTGATTGATAATCTTTAATAATATTCTTTAACGTCTTATTATTCAAACAAATTTAAACTACAATTTAATCATTACAAAAATAATGTATACTTTAAATTATAATTTAATTATTACAAAAATTATTTATAATTGAAATTTAAAATAATTTTTATTTATTTTAAGAAATTATTATTAAAATATTATTTATGAAATATTAGTTTAATTTTAAAGTGATTATTTAACTTTTAATAATTGATTAAACAACTGGACGTTTTAAAATATTTAAGATATCAATCTTCCATCTGGGTGGGAGAAACACAATCCTAAAACAATATACCAAACAACACACAATTAACACAATTCAAAAATATTCCTCACAGTTACTAAGTATATTTTGGGGACTTGTCCAGGCAAAAATGTCTTATAAATTAAGATGGTTATTAAATATTTCAGTTGTGTAATATATAAAAAATACTTTTAAAAAATGTAAGAGGGATCCCTGAAAAAACACCGAATTTAGTAATTGAATTATAAAAATAAATATTATTAGTCTAAATCTTTCGCAAAAAAGAACTGCATGAGATCCAAAATTTTAGAATTTAACTTTCCATCTTTAAAGAAAGATGTATTACTTATCGTTCGAGTCCTTTGGGCTTTAATTAACCATTAAAAAATCGATTATAGAAAATTTCGGAAAGTTGCAAAAATTTGAATGTATATTTATGATAAAAAACTAAATTCTTGAATATTGCAATGTAACCTGTAATCTGACAGAAAACAAAAGTTGATGCTGAAAATATTTAATAAATCAAAATTACGCCCACCGTGAGTTTATTAAAACAAACATCATTTTCATTCATTGTCATGACATAAATAATTATCAATTTAAATCATAATTCATTCTCACACGCACAAGTAATGTCATCATCATGCATGTCATAATCGTTGAACCAGTTTGGTACCCGATGAACCTTTTTTGGTCTGCCTGGTATTGAACTGTGGCTCATCTCACTCTTCGTGTTCACATCCGACATTCCTTCACTGGTAGATATCGGTTCTTCTTCAGCCTCCACTTCATCGAAGCTCGCTGACTTTGACATTGATGGTACATATCTTACATCTACCACATGCCTAGTAATCCTATCTACATCAATCGATGTTTCCGAATTAATTCGAGAAACGAGCACCACCTGGCCCAAATTCAGTACCACAATGCCGCTCTTCTTTGGGTGTCACAATCAGAAACAGCCACTCATATGAAAAGATTTCATTGATTGGAACTGATTTGCTGTTCGTGTCAAATTGTGTAGTCAGATTGTAAAGAAGACCACGATAGATTGTAATCTGACAGAAAACAAAGTCGACGCAGAAAATATTTATTTATTTATTTATTTATTTATTTATTTATTTATACGCACCTCTTAGGTGACACAAAAACACATTCCAAATCAGAAGACTTGGATAACCGGCTAATGGCTTGCGCCTCTGTCTCCGCCTCGCCTCAGACGAAGAGTTATTGCTTCTTGCAAGCAATAACTAGAAGATTGTTGACCACTTGGTGTTAGATGGTGCCATCTTGATTGATCTGTTGGATTGAGTAGTGTTGAATGTACTGATTGTAGTGTTTAGCGCACATTTCGATGTTGCGTTTTGCCACTTTGGTTTGATAGGATTTGATGTCGTCGCCATTCCATCCAATGGCGGTGAGAAGTTGATCGTTGTTGTCGTGCCATCTGCCAAGGCATCCGACAACGAAGGGAAAGATTTCGACGGTTGCTTTGTTATACTTGGTGATGAGATCTTCTTTAACGTCTTGATAGTGGTTGGAAGCTCTTGCATACGCGTTGTTGAAGGTAGTACTGACGTCCCATGGGCTTTTGACTTCGATGATCCATGCGGTTGTACCTAGATCTACGTAGATGTCCATGCGTTTGGTGGAGTTGTTTGGGAATTTGTGGGTTTCTTCGATTTTGACGTATTTGTTACCGAAGTATCTGCCGATGGCTTTGGCGATTTCGTTTTTGATTTTGTCATGTTTGATGGTTGCGAAAGGTAATGAGTATATTTTTTTTGCAGTGGTTGATGATGTGTTTGGGAGTTTCACTCCAAGCTTTGCATTTTCTACATAGGTCGGAGATTTCTTGATAGAAGAGGTGGTCTCTGAAATTGCATTCAAGGAGATTTAATCTGGCTCTGTGGATGAAGAACCAACCGATGAATGAGATTGATCCTCTCATTATATCTTTGTTTAGGTTTTGGTTGCAGGTCGATACAGGAAATGATTCTTTTCCTCTTTTGTCGTTTAAAAGTAGGACTATGTGAGCTTGGTTGATATAGTTGAAGAGTATTGATGAGATGGCAGATTCATTTGTAATATTTACGAAGCCGATTTGATTCTGAAATTGGATGTTGAGATTAATTCTGTTGCTTTGTTGGATCCAATCAAGTTTGATGTCGATGTTTAGCTCTGATTTTAGCATACATCTTGCTAGGGTGAATTTGGCCCATTGGCATGCAGCTTTCATATAAGGTTTTGGAGAGTTTGAGTTTAAGTTGTGGAAGATGCTAGGGAAGTCATCTGGTAGGTTGTTTTTTGTGTAGAAATTTTGCAGATTGGCGAAAGTTGCGTCTTTGAGTCTTCGATCTTTTGAATTGGCAAGACGGTAGATGTATATGATGGATTGTACGGCGTATTCGTCAGCCATTCTTCTGAGGCCGGCGCCACCTTCTGCGGTAGTTGTGTAGAAGAAATGGTCGCTGGTGTTTTTAGGTAATCTCATGAATTTTTGAACTTGAGTACGAATTTTGATGTCGAGAGCTGGAGCATCGGCTTTGTTGTTTGTGAAATTATTTAAGGCAATTTTGTTTGATCGAAGGTAAAATGGGATTTTGGAATGTAGGAATAATTTGTAAGCAGTGAATTTTTGACTTGGAAAGAGATTTGATTTTTCGATTTTCTTTAAGTCGTCGATGATGCCGTCGAATTTGGTTCTAGGATTCATGTATTGACGATGATTGATTGGTGTTCCAAGGAATTTTGACGGATTTTTGTTCGTGATGAAAGGTATTGGAGTTCCTCGTACGAGGAAATGATCTGTTTTCTTTTCTCTGATAGCTGGAATTGCTAGGATTCCACATTTAGTCGGTTGGAAGTGGAGGTCAAGTTTTTCTGCAAGGAAAGTGGTGGCGCTGATTAACGATTGAAGGTCTTTCTGATTATCTGCGAGTAAAACGATGTCGTCAGCATAGGCGATGATGTTGTAGTTTGTTTGGCCGATTTTGTAACCTTTATCTGGGTAGTTGACTTCGATGTTTCGGATGAGGGCGTTTATATAGATGCAGAAGAAAAGAGAGGAGAGAGGGCATCCTTGTTTGACGCCTTTGTTGATTTTCATTGTGCCGATGTTTCTACCTTCAATTTGGACGTCGGTGGTGTTATCGCGGTATAGTCGTCTGAAGAGGTTGTGGATCATTTTTTCGATGCCGAGGTGGTATAGAAATCAAAATTACGCACACCATGAGTTTATTAAAACAAACATTATTTTCATTCATCCTTATATAAATAATTATCAATTTAATTCATAATTCACTCTCTCATAACCCAATTCGTTTTGTAGATGCAATGTTAATATCTTAACATAAAATTGTACATAGTCTTGTACAATTTTCAATAATCTTATCATCGCATCTTTGCAATTTTTTCCTTCCTGGCTCAATTCCATACCTGAAATTGCTTGCTCAAACTTTATTTCATGTAAAATTTAAACGAAATATATATAAAAAAATATAAAATAGATACAAAAATTTATTCTTACAGCTAGAAAAAATAAAAGTTTACAATTATTAATAATAATGGTATTTGTTTCGTAAAACTGAAGACTATTATCAATTTAAATAGAAATCAAAATATTTTGAAAAAAATTGCTTGCTTTTTACAAGGAATTTCTCGTTATTTTAAAAGTATGAAACAGTTTTTTGAGAAGTACTTTATTTTTTAACTTATTGAAAAGTTATAAAAGAATGATAAACTCCTTAAAAATAGTAATATTTATTATTAATAATTCAATTATTAAATTTGATATTTCTGTTCGTAGCGTTTGTAACAATTGGTGGTTTTTTCGTAAGTTTTGTCGTGATAGCATGCAAGAGAAACCTGTTTCAATATTAATTTCTAGATTAAGTGATTTAATCAATAATGTCTCATTAGAAACTCTCTCCCAATAATTCCTAAAATTACTAAATAGTATTTAATTAAAAGTAATTTTCACATCTGATCCACAAACTTTCATTTTCCCAGCACTTTTACAATTATTATCCAGTCGCCTATGGTCCTGAATCTGCTTACAGATATGACGAGACATCTTTCCAATGTGTGTGGCATTGCACCGATTATAAGAACACAGATAAACTAGATTGGGGTAACAAACTCAAAGCAGTTTGAGCGTGTTTGGATATGATTTTTAGATTTCAAGATTGATTAATTATTTTAAAATGGAAGACTAAAATGTTTTAAGAATATAAATAGATAACTTCCAGTGAAAATATTTTATTTCCATTAAAATTACTTTACAACATAGGAAAAACTAAATTGAAAACAATCTCGAGTTAAAAGAAAATTTTTGAATCACTTCGACCTGGAAAAAATGTATTAACTAAAATATGTTAAAATTTTGTTTCTAACATTTTCATGTTTTTAAAATCATTATTATAATTTACATAATGGAAAAGAATTATATTTTGATTAATTCGATCCTAATTGACCTCTGTCACTAGCCGATAATTTTCCACAGGACTTACAACACATCAATTACCAGAAAGATTTAGGAAAATCAATGAAACATAATTTTTCATAATAATTTTTTTAGAAAAATATTGAATTTTCAAAAAACCGCTAAAATAAATAAACATTTATTTTGATTCTGATTTTCTTAGTAAACTCATGATAAAGAGTCATTTAAATGATTATAGATTTGCTTAGTAACATCAGCCTCTTATATATACTTACATTCAACATCATCAGTAATATTTGGAAATTTATTATTTTAATATTTGAATAGTAAAATATTTTAATTGTTCTTAATAATATGATTTTAAAAGGTCCTAATTGACCTCTGTCACTAGCCGATAATTTTCCACAGGACTTACAATACGTGTTTAGTGCTTTCTTAAATTTCATTATAATTAATTAATAGTTGATTAATATTTTATTTAAATGGCAAAATTAAAATTGTTCAAAATAATCAAAAAGATAAAAAGGAAAACAAAAATGCTCTGGACTCTTCAGGATCAAACATTGACAAAGGCATAAAAACAATCACACATTCAAGATATTATAGGTTATGTATTAAAAGACAAACAATTTGAATGAAAAAGGCTACAAATATTTACATTAATAACAATACTAAAATGAAAAATAATGAAGAAAAAACATTAAAGGAATTAAGGAAAAGAAGGACATAATTATTACAAAATTTGATAAAGGTAAAGGCCTCGTCATACTTAACAAATCAGATTACATAAGTAAGATGAATGACATATTAAGAACAGATAAATTCAGTAAATTAAGTTTAAAAGAAAATATATACTCTATATAGCTGTGAATATATGTGGATTAGACGTGAAACTAAAAGAGGCTTTCAAAAACCGAATGAAGGACCGTTCAAGGTTATCAGCCGAAGCACGGATTTGAAAACATTTGAAGTGAAAGTCGATGCAAATATCAAGCGCATTTCAGTGGATAGACTTAAACCCTGCTTCGGTCTACAAGATCTTCAAATATGAGGGAGAGTTATGTAGAAACACATTTCTACTTATAAAAAAAATTATTAATTAAATTATTAATTTTTAAGTTTGTTTAAATATTCACTTTTTTAAAAATGAAAAGTTTCCATGTCAAGCCTGTTTTTTTCTCATTTTATAAAATGTCGTCTTCAGTAATGTTTGATTTATTTGGTTAAATGTTAACAAAACAAAATTAATAATATTTTTGATTGATTTTATTGCACAAAAAGTTAATTAATTAAAAACATTTAATATTGTCGCTGTAAGGATAAATAACTATATTTATATCTATATTATTTTTACTATACTAAGATAACCTTTACAATATTATAATTGTAAGTGTTGGGTATACAATTAAATCACTTTTTTTTAATAATAAAACTAATAATCTGACTCCAAAATCGATCAAAAGGTTTCTTCCAACAATAATATATAAGGAATGAACACAATTCTTTTTAATAAACTTTATTTGCAAATGACACTTGAGCACAAACTGAATTTGAAACTTTATCGCCAAATCAAATATTTGAAGCACACTCAATCAATACAACTCAATATCGATTTTTGAACGAGCAATATCTGTAATTTTAATATAACAAACTTTCTCCCTTACAGGATACTCAATTTGTAATTATATTTAAAATAAAAATAAAGATTACCGCAGTTCATTACATAAAAACTTTAATGGAAACAGCAAAATATATTTTTGTCCGAAAAATTTTTGTGTGAGTAAGACTAAAATAATAATTGTTTATATACTAGTTTTTTCTAGCCTTGAAAATTGAAAAACTAAAACAAATCTCAAAATATTTACAAATATTTATAAATTTCATAAAAATAATTATTATAATAATCAAAAATTTATTAATTTTAACTAGATTATTATTTTTAATTTTTTTTATTATTTTTTTTTTAATTTAATTTATATTTTACGGAACCCCAACATAAGGAATATTTTAAATTTGGTATGTTGAAATTTGCATGTTGAATTTTGTATGTTGAGTTTCGTATTTGTAAATGTGTTTCTCCCACCCAGGTGGAAAATTGATATTTTGGATGTTCACGATGAATAATTATTTGAGTATAATTTCCATTTTAAAGTACAGCATAAGATATTTAAAAAACTTAAAAAATATCAAATGGTTTCAAATTTTAATATCAAAAATTTAAATAAAGTAAATAACTTTTAACTAAGTTTTAAATTAAATAAATGTTCTTCCTTTACATAAAATCATTTTTAAAGAAAATTAATATGTAGATAAAATTATTATTAAAATTACAAAATTTGAACTTTAAAAATAAAATCTAAAAATAATAAAAATTTTGTTCGAATTATTGTTTATTAAAAAACAATAATTAAAATTTATCAATTTAGAACGATGTCGAATTACGAAAGTTTTGCTGAGAGTTGTCCAAAAGACAATTCTAATTGTATTGAAAATAAAAGTTCGAAAACCGATGTTGGTGTTCTTAATAACGTACACATCCAAATCGCTTTTATAAATTATGTAGATTGTCGTGAATAATGATCTATTTTAACGATTTGAAAATTGTTGATATTAGGTTGATATAAAAGAAATGTCATTTTTAATGTATTTAATATTCATTGCTTGAAATATTCAGAAAATCAATAATAAATAAATTCATATTGAAATTTACTTAACAGATTAAACTTTACTCTATATTTTGATACCAAGTACGACATTATAGTTGTTTATTTAAGGTGTATTTATTTTGTTTTATAGATGTTAGAAAAGGAGGAAATGAGAACAATTTTATTTTACGATTTCAAACTAGGTCGAAAAGCGACAGAAACGACTCGGAATATTAACAATGTATTTGGACAACATACCCATAATTTAAGAACAGTAAAAAGTTTGTTTTCTAAGTTTTGTAGTGACAACAAGAGCCTTGAAAATGAAGAACATGGTAGTCGAGCATCACAAGTTGACGGTAACCATTTGAAGAAGTAAATCAATGCCGACCAGCATAAAAATTCACGGGAAGTCGCTCAAGAACTCAACGTTCACCAATCAACAGTTGCTCACCATCTGAAGAAAATTGGGAAAGTGAAAAAGCTGAACAAGTGGGTGCCGCACGAATTAAACGAAAAACAAAAAAATCGACTTTTTAATATGTGTTCTTCTCTGCTTTGGCGTCATCAAAGCGACCCGTTTCTGGATCGAATTGTAACGTGCGTTGAACAAATGAACCCTGTACAAAAACCGCCGATGTTCAGCTCAGTGGTTGGATATCAATGAGGCTCCATAGCCTTTCTCGAAGCCAAAATTACACCAAAAAAAGTCATGGTAACTGTTTGGTGGTCCGCACAAGGTTTAATCCATTACAGCTTCCTAAAACAAGGCAAAAACATTACAGTAGAAAATTATTGTCAGCAAATTAATAAAATGTATCAGGAACTACAAAAAACGGCTGGTATTTATTTTTAAACAATTTTTAATGACATCCGCTACATTCTTGTTCTTATAAATCTTAACGAAATTCTGCTATATTGAACTGAATTAACTTCTAACATTTGATTGCTGGAATACACTTACTTTTCTTCTTCTGTGAGATCAGATGTGAAACATTTTGAGTATGTGAAGGTCTACCAACAATAACTATTTATTTTATGTAATAAATTTATTAATAATTCAAAAATAAATTGGAGCAAAACTTTATTTCGTAAAAATATTATGTTAATAAAAATCGAAACAATTGTCAGTTCTGTTTATTCGTGCTTCATTTTCGAACATATTCTCTAAATTTATTTATTTTATTATTTCTACATTAAGAAATTTATTTAATCACATATTAGAAAATGATTTTTTCAAATGACAGAAACGATATAAAGGAAATGCTTAATTAAGTAAAATTAATTAAAGGAATTGATTGAAAAGTCGCGTAAAATAAATTAATTTTAATAACATAAAAATTATAAGCTGTAATATTTTTCTAATTAAATTTAATTATTCTCATTATTATTATTATAAGATTGTCATTGTTGGATATTTTAAAGATTTATTTCAAAAACAATAATAAATGAATATTTAAACAAATATTCTAACTCTTCCTTCTTCTTATTTGGAAGAAAAAATATAATCTCTTCAGCCATTAGATTTGGATTTTTTCTTTGATCCTTCATACCTTATTCCATCTTTTCGATGATTTTGCAGACCTATTTTTATTAAAACTTAATGATAACATTGTTTTTTGATCATCTATTATCTTAATTCTAATCAAAGGCAATTAGGTATTTTCCTAAACCTTTTTTCTGAACGGTGATTCTTGCATTTAACTCAACATTCCATATAAACCTAATTTCTGTCTATTAAGAACATTTAGACAAGTCTCATTTGAATTTTTATTGCAATCACATTTAAAGTCATTACGACTCTTAGAAGGTCTTTCGTCGTTTCTCATCATTCTAATTGGTTTTCTTATTTCTCTTTTTAATCATGATTATTTGAACAACTTTTCTAAGTCATTTTTTAAAATATTTAACTTCTAAGAAAATATTAATTAAAAATAATAATTTTAACCATTTGTCAATAAAACTCAAAATAATAAAAATGTTATCAAATTATTAAAATGCATTTAATTTAAATTTTACAAAAAATATTAAACTTAATTTTAATTTTAAAAACAATACTCATCCATTTAAAAATATATTTATAGACAATAATAATTAATAATCAATTCACCTGTATATAAATACAAAAATGATGAATATGTAATCGATTGCATGAAATAATGCTAATCAAAAATTCTCAATAAGCTGCTTGAGACTGCCGATTGAACATTGATTTTAGGGCAACGTGACCTAATTAACAATGCTTTACACGACAGTCTCTTCCAATAACTGTGAAAATGCTTATACAGAATTTTGAAATTATAAAAATTAACATCACATTTACATTTTTTTCTATGTTCTGCAATATTACTCTTACTCTCTTTTCGACCATATTCTTGAATTCGTTTACAGAGATGACGGACAGTCTCTACAATGTATGTGGTATCGTACCTGTAAGAGAATGTTGTTGTTAATTTTTTAATTTTCAGAAATAAGAATTTTGGTTTTTAAAAATTTCGAATTATAATCGAAATTAAAAAAAATAATAGAAAATAGAAATAAAAAAAAGAAAATAAAAAAAGTAAATTTGTTTAAATAACAAATTTAAACTGTTGTAGATTAATAAATTTTGCAAGTTTTTAATTTGTTTTGATTTAGAATGGAAGATATTTCCCAACCTAACAGCACCCATTACATTTATATTCATAAACAATATCAGAACAAAGTGTTAAATGTGTAATAGATATATTACTGAACATATTTTGAATTTTATGAGATCGTGTTATAATTTTTAAATTTAATTCATTGTTAGTTACTTTTAACAATGCATTTTTAAAGTTTTTTAAATCTTTCAGAATAAGGTACAATTAAACAATATTTAGGCATATTATAAATATCTAATGATATAAAAACTATAAGGAGAGAGAGAACGGTTTTGAAAAACCATATGTGAACGAACTGGAGAAAATTTTGAACCCATCGCATTGCATTTCCACGGTAGGAAGGATGTAACGATTTGCATGTTCTTTAAAGTTTTACACTATATTTCGTGTGTTACTTTATTGATATTTTTCTATTTCTATCGATATTAGGGAATAAAATAATAAATGTCATTGATGTTAATTCTATACTACGTTTAAGTTCGTTACTTACATAATACGCTTTGCTGACATAACTTCAGGGTCATGGCGGCACTGTCAAACATCAAAACAGAAACATAATTTTCACTCAAAAAACACTGTCGGTAGCATATGAGCAAATAACTAAGGTATTCCATACTCAATGTATACATTTTGCTATAACCTATTATACATATATATATATATATATATATATATATATATATATATAATACTTATTGAGTTATTTGAAATCTCACTTATTTAAAGGAAATAGTAAAAAAATTTCTAAATGATTTATTTTTCCAAATGATTTAATGGCATTTTTAAAATTATGACATAATTTTCATAATTGAGTTGAACCTTTCACAAATCCCCAAGGATTCAAATAAATCAGCAGCTAATGTATATACAGTGAACCCTCTCATTAAGTTCCCATTTGGGACTCGTGTATTTATGGCCTTAATAGGAATTTGGTCTTAATGGGAGGGATGGGCGTTTTTTACAATTTTTTTACTAACAAATAACATTACACAAAATATATTACAAAAAATTTATTATTTTAAATTTGGCATACATTTCTTATATTTTTTTGCAGCAATCCACCAATCTAGATTAGTTTTTTTTCCAATAATTTTTTTCATTTCTTATTCTTTTAGCAATATTATCCAAAATTTCGATGTCTTTTTCATCACATGTTTGTTTTTGATAAAATTTTTGACAATTTCTAAGGCATTGAATGCTTCTTTAAATGTTATTGGCACATCTTGAATTGCTTCACAGTCCTTTGTTGCATTTAAATTTATATTATCAATTGCTTCTATTTGCAATATTTGATCTTCATTGAATATATTTTTATTTGTAACTAAATCGAAAATTTCTTCTTCATTAATTGATCCATGAATTTCATTGTTCTCCTTAATAGTAAGATATGCCAAATAATCTGTCCCATGTTTAACTCTTTTATTGCGTCATCTAATTTATTAAGATCATTTTCATTTAAATTTTTTTATTTGATATAATTTTTTCCAATCCACTTATTATTCTTGTATGCTTCCATCAATTGACAATTATTTCCTTAGTCACAGTATTCCATGAACTTTTAATAAAACAAATTGCATCCTTAACTGTTATTGAATTGAACAGGTCGTGTTTTTTGGTGTCATTTACTGATTGATGTATTTCTCCCTCATATTTATCGAGTAGGTATCTTAATAAATTTCGTCTATAATTGGCCTTAAAAGACCATATTAGGCCTGCATCCAATGGATGTAAAACACCAATCATATTAGGTGGTAAAAAAATTAGTTCAATATTTGCAAGATTGTCATATTTGTGGGATGGGGTAATATCCACTGTTAATGCAATTTTTCTTCTTTTGTTTCTCATTTCTTTATCTAAATCATGAACATATGTTTGAAACTCATTAGTGGTGACCCATGCCTTACTATTTGCTTTGTAATGAACAAAGGAGCTAACATTAAAATTTTTAAAACATCTGAGATTTAAATTTTTTCCTATCACAACAGGTTTTCTTTTATCACTTCCATCACTATTAACACAAAACATTTTTGTAATTCTTTCTTTTGAATTTTTTCTTCCCTTACATGGCTGTGAGGTAATAGTTCTTCTAGGTGGGCATCTAAAAAATAACCCCGTTTCATCGAAATTATAAATATCACGCATTGAAAATTTTTTCAATTTATCTCTAAGAATTTCTTGTTCTTTTTAAATATCACTCTGCTCAATGGAAGCAATTTCACCTGACACAAGATATGATTTAAGATTGCTTCGTTTTTTAAACTTGGCAATCCATTCTTTACTTGATTTAAACCAAGTTAAATTCAGTAACTCCGCAAATCGAGAAGCCTTTTCTTATAGTATTAGATCTGTAGTATAAAGGCCCCTCTCATTTACCATGCTAATCCACTGAAGCATAGCTTGTTCAAGTTCTTTACTAATAACAGGTAGTTCTCTTTTCCTGTTAACTGATTCAATTAATTCTGCCAGTCCGTCATTTTTAATAATCAGAAATACTACATTTCGTCCTACCATACAAAAAAATTCTTCTGAAAAATGTTTTGCAATTTCGATGTGTGTTAATTTTGGGTGCTTAATTCCATAAGCTTTGATAAGTTTCTTATGTGAGATACAAAGTATAACACGTTTCTTTATTAATTTGTTTTGCTTCATGTTAGAGAAACTAAGTTTTGAATTATTACTGATATTATTACTGAAAATATAAACAAATTTTTAATTTGGAAAATTATAAATTTTTTATTTAGTTTCTTATATAGAATTTATCTATCCATAAATCATGATGTCAATGTAATATCATGATTAACAATTAAATGTAAAAATAATTGTTAAAAATGAATTTTGTTAAAAGATTTTTGAAATTAATAAATCCAATCATAATACAAAAAGGGTCTTAATGGGAGAGTTATGCGTTTTTTACGCCTAAAAAATGCTTTAAAAAATTGATGGCCTTAATGGGAGGTGGACTTAATGAGATGATTCACTGTATTTGTTTTATATTTTTCTTCTTGATATACAATAAGCTTTTTCGATATTTTTAATAATGAAGTCTTTAAATTGAAAATCTATATAACAATTCAAAAAGCAACCATTTATTTGACAATCTATTTTTCTAAGCTCTATTTTCTATATAAGTAACAATGATCTCGTTTCAAAAATTCGTGGAAAGGAGAGTCAGAAGTTTGTATTAGGTTGAGGAATAAGTTCCCGCCGTTTTTTGAATTTTTAATGAATTTAATATTTAAATCAAATGTTTTGATGTACTGTTATATGTTATTTGAAAGCTATTGTTTTGCTCTAAAAATGGTGTATTTTCTATTCATTCAGATTAATTTTTGTCGATTTTTAGACCATTGAAATGGAGTGTTAAGTCGACAAAAATGAGCATTTCCGACACCATCTATTGTTTGCATATAATCGAGGCTACAAAGCCGCAAACGCTGCCCGAGAGCTTAGTTCTGTATGCGGAGAAGGTGCTATAGCTGATAGAACCGCTCGTGATTGGTTCGCAATATTTAAAATTGGCAATTTTGACCTTAAGGATGCACCTTGTTCAGGACGACCAAATGAATTCGATGAAGAGCGTTTGGACAAACTTTTTCATGAAGACACGCGTCAAACCACTCGAGATTTGGCGGAACAAATGATTGTGATAAAAAACTGTCGTGAACCACCTGAAATCAATGGGAAAAGTTCAAAAAATGGGAGCTTGGGTCCCCCATCTTTTGACCAAAAACAAAAAAACCAGTGATCCACAATTTCGGCGAGTTTGCTTGCCCGTCATTGCTCTACTCACGATCATAAGCAACAATTTCTTTATCGAATTGTAACGGGTGATGAAAAATGGTGCCTGTACGTCAACATGAAACAGCGCAAAGAATGGCGTAGCCGAGAAGGACAATCGACACCGCAAGCAAACAGGATCTTCATCCACGAAAGACTTATGCGTTTGGTGGGGTTGGGAAGGGATTATTCATTATGAATTGCTTCCTCGAAACCAAACAGTGAACGCAGAACTTTATGTTCAACAGCTGCATAGACTCAACGTCGCTATAAGACAAAAACATCCGGATCGACAACATGGCGTTATTTTGCAACACGACAATGCACGTCCTCATATTGCCAGAATGACAAAAGAAGCCATTCAAACGCTTGTTTGGGAAGTGTTACCGAACCCTCCGTATTCATCTAACTCGACTCCATCTGATTTTCATCTTTTCTGTTCACTTTCTAACGTTTTGCGTGGTGTTTCGTTCAACAATAATGGAGAACTGCAAGTTTGGTTGGCTGAATTCTTCGAGTCAAGACCGGGCGATTTCTACAAAAGAGGCATTGAAAAACTCGTTGAACATTGGGAAGAAGTCGTGAACAATGGCGGAGATTATATTTGTGATTAATTTGTAATAACTTTTTTGTTAAAAAATAAAATTTTAATTTTTCAAAAATCGGCGGGAACTTATTCCTCAACCCAATACTTTTTTTAATGTTTAGAAGTGTATAGCTTTTTGATAAATAAAAAGTTATTTCTTTACTTTTCAAGCAGCTTTAAATATTCCTTATTCATTTAAGTATCCTTTTCTTATCTTATATTATAAAGTTTTACAAAATTGAAAAATAAGTTAAAAAATATCATCTTGATTTTACGTTTTTACTCGAAAGAAATATTTTAATATTTTCAAACTCCATAAATTTTGATAAGACAAACTAAACGTTATGTAAAAATTTATCGACAACTACCTCAAAATCACCGAATTGTAACCAGTGATAAGAAATGGATTTATTTCAGTTACATCCACAAACGGAATTAGTGGTTCAATCCAGAACAACAAGATATGTTTTATAGGAAGGCGATGTTGGGCGTTTGATTTAATTGTGAAGGTGTAATTTATTTTAAATTGGTTTCAAAACGTAAATCAGTTGACACTGACCTTTATTCTATTTAACTAGAAAGAATTTACATAAGGTTGCGGTGGAAATACACTGCTTTAAGCAATGGAAAACAGTTTCTCCTACACGACAGAAAAATTAAATTTTATGTCACATCCAGCATTCAACCAAGACGTTGCGCCATCGAATTTAAATCTTTTCTGATTAACTGCATTTTCCGAAGATTGAGAGTTAATAAAGCATGATGCAGTGAATTCTTTGTATCCACAAATGTATCATGCACGGGAAACACAAATCGACCATCGAGGCTTTTATTTAAAGTTACCCTTAAAACATAATTAAGTATTCCTAAAAATCAAGACGATTAAATTTGATTCCTGTAACTGGTTTTCTGCAACAGTGAAATTTTACAAAGTTCTTGACATCAATCGATGTTTTTTCAAGCATATATTGCTCTAATATTTAAGCATTTTTTAGATAGTAATTTTTGATTCCCTGAAGAATCAAAGCTGAAATAAATTCTTTTTTGATTTAACTTTAGTCATTTCAGAACGATGTTGATCGAAGTTCAATACATTGATATCTTTTATCAGATCCCAGAAAAATATCAAATTGATCCCTAACCTTATCAACATAACTTCGAGACTTTGAAAGTAGGAGGAGTATTTTAAATTTAGTATGTTGAAATTGGTATGTTGAATTTAGTAATAAGAAATACGCTTCTTCCACCCAGACAGAAAATTGATATTATGGATAATTAATAAGTTATGATTTACATTTTAAATTACAGCATAAGATATTTTAAAATTTAAACTATTAGAATATTAAATCTTTAAATATTCGATGTGAAAATTATGATAAAGCAAATAACTTTAAACTGAATTTTAAATTGGTTAAAAAATGTTTTTATATAAAATCATTTTTAAATTAAAATAATTTTTAGATAAAATAATTGTAGAATTTATTAAAGTTAAGTTTTAAAAATAAAATCTGAAAATAATTTAAATGTATAAAATGGAAGTTTATTCGAATAATTGTTTAAAACGATTAATTAGCGAAAATTTTATTGATTTAGCTAGATATCAAATTACGAAAGTTTTACTGAGAATTGTTAGAAACAAAGTTCAAATTGTGATAAAAATAAGTGGTGGAAATCATATCGGTGTTCTTAATTAAAAACGTTTAGTACAATTTTGTTTATTAAAATATTACCATAAAATTTTGCAATCGCTTTATAATATCATGTCAAAGTCGAATTTGATTAAATCTTAGAAGTCCACTGCTTTTTGAAAGATATTTTATGATCTTTTTTGTCCATTCTTCAGCTCGGTTTGAGCTTATTGAGAACGTTTTAAAAAATATTTTATTTCTTTTTTTTGCATTTTAGAAACACTGAACATAAGTGTCTTTTTTAAGGGGACTAATAAGAACATCGTCAGTTAAAATTGTTATAATTTATTTCTTAAAACAAAAAAAAACAATTATAGGTTAACGTTTAAATAAATATTCTAACTAATATAACAACAAAAAAAACAAATAAAATTTTCTCCTAATCATTACTTAAAATATATAAAAATTAAACAAATTAAAATTAGTTTAATTTAAAAATGATTAAATGAAATTGATAAAAAATTAATATTCTAACTTCAGGCAACTACAATAAGCTGAAATTATCTCCATGGACCACTCAATTTTTATAAATGCTTTTCGATGAATAATAAATATAAATAATGAAAACAGAACGTTACAAAAGAATTCTAAATTCAGAAAGTCATAGAAAAAATAAATAGACGAAACTAAATGGTGTCCCAACAGTGCAGAGTTTATAGATGAAAATAATAGACATATAATTTAGAAAGAAATTAAATTCATTCTCTTATTTTTAAAAACAATAAAACACGTTTTAAAAATTGTAAGTCAACATATTTTTTTCGAAAAATATGTACATAAACATGTTTTTTGAAAAATAATAATCTCTATAAAAAACATTAATATTTCTGTTGTTACTTTTTATCATTAATATTTAAACATTAATATTTTTAATATAAATTAAGCCTGTATAGAGATTTTAATTTTTTGAACTTTGGTATTATACCTGTGTAATTTGACAATAAAAATTTTAAAAGGACGTAGAAAAGGATTGTGATTAAATTTGAAAAAAGGACAAAGTTTTAAAATATTAAAACATAGTTATTTTAAATCATATTCAAGAATATATATATATATATATATATATATATATATATATATATATATAGATACATTTATATATATATATATATATATTACATTTATTATATATAGCTGGTCGCGCTGCGATTCCCTTGGACTCTTTGGTTGAGCCCAAAAAATTATTTAATAAAATTAAAATTAAATTAAAATAATTAAATTAAAGTAAATCATTTAAAATTAATTAAATAAAATATATAATTATATATATATAAATAAATATACATGTGGTCATCGCGTTCATATGGTTTTGCGATGATTGAAAACTAATTTGATTTGCCGTTTTTTCCTGCGTCTCTATCAAGTAGGTCTTGAGAGCACTGACCATATCGGCCGAGTTGTCGAATTCCACAACATTCCGACTGAAGCTTCCTTCATTCTCAATGCTTTTTATTGACATTTATTGATTTATTATCGTACGACTATCTCAAAATTTGCAATTCGTAATTAGCAACTTACAAAAGATACTCAGCACTGTCGCTATGACAACAGTCACTTTAAACAACAATTAATAACAATTGTGAGCCTCGCGCATTGAAGTTGATTTATCTTTCTCACTCTTTTTGTGTGTCTCGTGTGGTGGTGTGTTTTGAGTTTGATGGAATGTAAATATGTGTGTTAATTGAAATGATTTTAACCAATCAAATTGCAGCTATATTTTCTGTGTGTTTGATTTGAATGTGAATATAATTCACAATTAACAATTCTGCAAAAAAAAACAATGGATTTAAAATGTGAATTCAATTCAGTGATTAAAAATAAAAATTTTGAATTTAAAAACTGTTTTCCTTTTTTTGAATTGATAATGCGCAATGGCAAAACCACTTTTAAAATGGAGTGGATCATGATGCTGGGGATTGAGTTTCGATCACTTGAATGTTTAAACGAAACTCTCAGAGCTTTTTTTGATATCATATTTTGAAACTTTGGACAATTTTTACTTTTGTCTGAAGATGCATAAAGATGTCGACGAATTAAATAAATTGATTGAGAAAGTTGAGAATTTGGTGGCGAATGATAAAGAACACATCCGATTTCGA